>VZTX01031693.1:0-17431 GCA_013400915.1 Pardalotus punctatus | reverse complement strand
AGAATGGATTCACACTGAAAGAGAGGAAACTTAGGTGAGATGTACAGAAGAAATTCTTCCCTGTGAGGGTGGTGAGGCCCTGGCACAGGGTGCCCAGAGTAGCTGTGGCTGCCCCATTCCTGGGAGTGTTCAAGGCCAGGCTGGACAGGGCTTGGAGCAGCCTGGGATGGTGGAAGGTGTCTTTGCCCATGGCAGGGGGTGGAACAGGATGGGCTTTAAGGTCCTTTCCAACCCAGACCATTCTGGGATTCTGTGATCTAGCTGAAAGTTGGAGTTGGGGAAACACTCCTTCATTTTGTGTGCTCTGCCCTGTGGGAAGCCTGAAACTTGTTCTTGCCCAGCCACAGCCCTGCTGAGGAAAGGGGGGCATACAGGAATTACTTGAGTTCTGTGACAGTGTTACCACCTCAGTCCCTGTGCCTGGAACAGCCACAATGCAACTTTCACAGGCTGAGGAGCACTTTTGTTGCTTGTTTTGCTGAACCTTTCCATTTTCCTGTCTGGTGATGCTGATCTCTTGCCTTTCAGTCCACGTTTTTGAGTTTAATGACCTCAACTGCCAGCGAAGCCGCATCGTACGAGTTCACTACGCTGACCTGTATCCCAGGAGTGATAGAAGTACGTGGGATTCTCCTCCATTTTACATGGAAGTGGTGGGACACCCAGCTGTGTAAATGTGTGTTTGCACCAGCCATGCTTGTGCTGCTGCTAAGGAGCAGAGACATCCAAAGATCTCCAGAGCTGAATTTTGCTATAAACTTTTGGAGGTCTTGAGTGCTGATGTAGCATTTCCCTAACCTCCATAACTCTTCAGGATTGGCTGCCTGATAAGGATTTTTTGTGCTGCTTTTGGACTGACTAAAGCAATACAACAATTCTCAACTGAATTTTGTATAACTGCGGTCAGTGCCAGTGACCAGCTGGCTACAAACCTTGACAGATTTGTTCTTAATGAAGCTTTACAGAGGCAATCTGTGCTGTGATCACTTTCAAAACAAAATGCAGCTACTTCCACCCTTGAGGGGTTTTATTAGTGGTGGCCTCAGCATCCATCAGTAAAGCAAATGATAAAGGGCATCAAACTGAGAAGTGTCCAAGAGTAATGAGGAAATCTGGGTCAGGATTGATAGGGGAGTTAAATAATGAAAGTAACTGTATTGGTGGGAAAAGGACTTCAGTGTAAGACATTCAAGCACAGCTGTGAGCTGCAACAACAGCTGGAGAGCCAATGCCCTGCAAATCCTAAAAATGAGAGTCTCCTGTTTTTTTCCTGCTACTGTAAGACCTGCAGTACACCTGAATAGTTTGATCTATCGCAGTTAGAGATGTGGCACTTGTTCATTATTGAGTTTTCTCGTTAGACCGAGAAAGGAAGGGTTGTTTTTCCTTTCCATTTCCCCAGCTTGGGAATATGTGACTGCTGTGCTGTTTTCCTGGTGTTTTGTCCAGCTGCAGTCATGGGATGCTTTAGGCGGTCAGGATCTAATGTACAGCTGTGTGCGCTGCTGAACAGAGCCCATAGCTCTGGAATTTGCCTCAGGACAGAGCCATCAGCTTTGTGCAGAGTTCCCCTGCCCTGCCAGCTCCATCCAGGTCCACTCTCTACAGGATTTGGACCCTTGGTGCTTGGAGCTTTTGAGGCAGCTCAGGTACACTGCAAAAACCTTTCAACTTTCCATCCTTCCATTTCCTTTTCAGTACAAAGGAGCCAATATTCAGCTGCTGGATCTGCCTGGAATCATCGAAGGAGCAGCACAAGGTTGGCTCATGTCTGTGTTCATGTAAAGGAGGGATTTGCCCTCAGTAGTGTCCCTGGGTATCTCAGATATTCACAGGTTTCCTGGGCCAAGAGTTCCTACATTGTCTTTCCAAATTTTTGAGTCTTTGATCCTATGTGAAGCACGATTCCTATTCCTGAGCCCACGTAAGGGTCTATATGTAGCAGAAGGATGGTTTTCTGGAGGTGGGAGCCAAAGCCAGCCAGCCCCTTCTCACCTCCTTCCCTGAGTGTTAAGTGGCTCATCTGTTTTCTTCTGGTGCTGAGGAAATCTATAGAAAGATGCTGGAGAGGCGGAGGGGGAATTACAGCTAAACACTAACCTTGTTTGAGTAATTCCCTGAGTTCCTGCCAGTCCTCTCATGACTCCAGATTCTGGGAAGAGATGTTGGCTGTGTCTCTCTGTGTTGTCATTGTCCTCACTGGCTGGTTGTGTCTGAAGAAAGCTTTGGAGATCATAGAGTCATGGAACATCTGGGAAGGGACCCACAGGGGTCATCCAGTCCAAGCCCTGGCCCTGCACAAGACATGCCAACAATCCCACCCTGTGCATCCTTGAGAGCGTTGTCCAAACACCCCTGGAGCTCTGGCAGCCTCGGGGCCGTGTCCATTCCTTGGGGAGCCTGTTCAGTGCCCAGCCACCCTCCGGGGGAAGAACCTTTTCCTGATATCCAACAAAACCCTCCCCTGACACAGCTCCAGCCATTCCCTTGGGTCCTGTCACTGGTCACCAGAACAGTGCTTGTGTTTCCTAAGGCACCTTCTGGCATTGATCTCCTCTCTGGTGAGCTCTCTGTGCTTCCTGGAGCTGCTGCCAGGGCTCACAGCAGCTGACTGCTGCCAGAACAGCACTGCAGGATCTTCTTCCTTGCTTTCAAGCTGCTGCACAGGGCAGGAGTCCCCATCTGTCACAGAACTCAGCTGGTTCCTCTTGCTGATGTGCATCCACCTCCTGTCTCCCCAGGGAAGGGCAGAGGCCGGCAGGTGATCGCTGTGGCCAGGACAGCAGATGTCGTTATCATGATGCTGGATGCCACCAAGGGCGAGGTGCAGAGGTGAGTGCGTGCTGGCCATGGGGGGTGGGCCGGGCTCAGGGCTTCCCACATGCCCAGAAAACATGGCAGCTCCCTGAGGAATTGTGGAGAGCACCTGGGGAATGAGGAATTAAACTATTGAGTGCAAGATGGAGGTTGTGCTCCATGAGGAGCATCCTACGGACTGGTGTGGGTGCTCAGCTGAAGGGTCATTCCTACAGGATGGCTGTCAGAGATGGGAATGTCAGCCTGGATTTCCACCACAGACTCTGACCTGCATTAGGTGTGTTTTAGGTTGTAATGAAAGCTTATGGCAGGGCTGTATCAAAAGAAGACTGGAAGAAGAAAGGTCTGGGTGTCACCTGGCTACACTCAGCCTCACAGGTAGCTAACATGCAGTGTCCCTGCAGGGCCTTGCTGGAGAAAGAACTGGAATCTGTAGGAATCCGGCTGAACAAAAGCAAACCAAATATCTACTTCAAGGTGAGGCTTCCTGAGCTCCTGCAGGCACAGCTTGTCTCTGCCTGCCCGCTCAAACCTGAGCTCACAGAATGCTGCCCCTCCTGTTGGTCAGGCTTAGGGGGCTGGGAATTTGGAGAATGTTCTTATGCTGCTTTTTTGCCTCCTGCAGCCCAAGAAGGGTGGAGGCATCTCCTTCAACTCCACTGTCACATTGACTCAGTGCTCTGAGAAGCTGGTGCAGCTCATCCTCCACGAATACAGTATCCTTTCCTAAAACAGGAGACCCTTAAGCCATCAGCAGCTCGTGGTTCAAGTGGTTCCTGCTGTGGGACAGCCTCGGTGTCACTTCAGTGCTGGCTGGTTGGTCACAGGCTGTCACAAGGGAGCTCAGCTCGTGTGGTGTGTTGAGATTTGGGCCTTGACAGTGTCCACCTCAGAAATCTTCAACGCCGAGGTTCTGTTCAGAGAGGATTGTTCCCCTGATGAGTTCATTGATGTGATTGTAGGAAACAGGGTCTACATGCCGTGCCTCTATGTGAGTATCCTGGACAGCCTGGCTTCTGTCACATCCAGCATCTCCTTTCCGTGCCGGAGGAAACGTTGGAACTTCACGGAATCATGGATTGGTTTGGGTTGGAAGGGCCCGTAAAGCCCATCCAGTCCCACCCCCTCCCATGGGCAGGGACACCTTCCACTATCCCAGGCTGCTCCAAGCCCCAATGTCCAGCCTGGCCTTGGACACTTCCAGGGATCCAGGGGCAGCCACAGCTTCTCTGGGCACTGTGTGCCAGGGCCTCCCCACCCTCACAAGGAAGAATTTCTTCCCAATATCCCATCTACCCCTGCCCTCTCAATTTAAAGCCATTCCCCCTTGTCCTATTACTCCATGCCCTTGTTCCTGACTCCTAAAACAGTAACGATTTGGGGTTTAAGAGGTGGAAAACAGCTCAGCAGGGAGTTTTTTATAGGCTTTGGATATGCAGCCGTGCTGTGTGTGTTCCCTGGGCCCTCTTGTGGCTGGTGCTGCCCTGGAGCAGCAGAGCTTCCAATCCTGATTCCGGGGATTTGCTCCCACGTGTGGAGCCTCTGATTCCCCTGCTGCCAGCTCCGTGCTTGGCTTTTCAGTGCTGGTCCCTTGTGTGCCAGAGGTCCCTTTAGGGCTCTGTTTGTAGCTACTGGGCCTGTATTAAATCAAAGACACCAGGGAACATATTCCAAGTCATCCCAAAGGGAGAATTTTGAAAGGCCAAAATTTATATTCAGGCTTCTGAATTTTAATAGTTTGTTTTACTGAGAGTCTTGCCTTATCCTCTGACAGGATCTGTGTTTCTGTTTAAGGTGCTGGAACTACTTTGTTATTTCTACATGTTGCTGAATTGCCTTTCTGAGGGCTGTCTTGTTGTCTCTTTGCTTTAGGTTTATAACAAGATTGACCAGATATCCATGGAGGAGGTGGATCGTCTTGCTCGGCGGCCCCACAGTGTTGTCATCAGGTAGGAGCTGTCACTTTGCCTTTTCTGCTGGTCTGCCTGGTGTGGGGTTCATTTCACACCCCTTTCTCCAGTTTCTCCCAGGAAGGGGCTTCTCCAGGGCTGCTGGGGTGAGAAGCTGAGCTGCTGTGCAGCTTTTCCCAGATTTCCTTTCCCTGGAGAGGCAAGGCAGCTTCTCCATGTTGTCTGCAGGTCACAGTCAAGCAGTCTGGCTTGTTTCTTTACAAGTGCTGATGTATCTGTTGGGGCTTTGCTGCTTCAAAGCTGTTCACCCTTCTGGAAACATGGAGTGGTTTGTGTTGGAAGGGACCCTAAAACTCATCTCATTCCACCCCTGCCATGGACAGGGACACCTTCCATTAGATCAGGTTGCTCCAAACCCTGTCCAGCCTGGCCTTGAGCAATTCCAGGGATGGAGCAGCCACGGACTCTCTGTGCAACCTGTTCCAGTGCTTCTCCACCCTTATAGTAAGGAATTTGTTCCTAATACCTAATCTAACCATGCTCTTCTTCAGTTTAAGCTCATTTCACCTTGTGTTTTTCCTTTCCTGGCTTCATTAAAGACCTTCCCCTCATTCTCCAGCACTTTAATAAAGACATTTGACCTTGTTCTTCTGGATCCCTAAATCACTACAGCAGTAAACAGATATTCCTGGTGTTTTGCAGCTGTGGCATGAAGCTGAACTTGGACTACTTGCTGGAGAAGCTCTGGGAGTACCTGGCACTTACCTGCATCTACACCAAGAAACGAGGACGTAAGTGGCCACAAGCTGAACAGAAGGTTTGAAAGGCACAAATGCTGCTGCTCACGGAAGGCAGACAGGCTGCCAGCAGGGCTGGTACCTTGAAAATGCTGGAATTACACCCTCCCAAATCATCTTTCAGCTCTTGGGAAATGCTTCCTGTTCTGTCTGATCCTGCCATGTGTGGATCCCCCCATGGCCTTCCTGTTGTATTTTACAAGAGTTGAATATTCATAAGTCTTTGCAAGATATAAGGGAATAAAGTGTGCAAGTTCACAGCTTTTTTCTTTGTTATGCACACTGTGATGAACTGTTCAGCCCATCACAACCCAGAAGTTTCATATTTCTACTGCAAATAATTTGGTGATTCCCATGCCCTTGGAAGTGCCTTTGATCCTCCTTTTGTTTTATAACCCATTTGCAGCTTCTCCCAGTGATGAAGGCACATCTATAACTTGCTCTGTTTGGTTGTGAACAGCTGAACTTGGGTGGATGTGAGGAAATCAAGGAATTTTCTCTGAGCTTGTTAAGCTCTGAAATCATGGAGATTTTGCTTTTCCTTGAGCAGGTGTGTTTTGACTTGGGTGGTTTTGTCTCTCGTAAGTCAAGGGATTGGGATGGATTTGGATCAGGTGGGTTGTGAGGAAGCTGCTGACTGTGTGGAGTGGGTAATTGCACTTGTGGGTAGCTAAGAGCTGATTTGATGCTTTCAGGTACTGGATCCCTGTTCTGTCTGGGAGCAGGAAGGAGGAATTTGGGAGTAGTAAGCATAAAGGTGATGTGAGTTGGTGTCAGCATTTTAGAACACACTTGATAGAAATCCAATGCTTTTTCCCCCCCTTCTGCTTCTCCACAGAGAGACCAGACTTCACAGATGCCATTATTCTACGGAAAGGGGCCTCTGTGGAACATGTGGTAATTTTTCTGCATCTTTTACATTTCCCTGTGTGCAGAAGGCAGTTCCTCTTGGACCTGCTGTGATTTGTGCTTCGTAAAGCTTGGGACATGTCAGTGTTTAGTTGGGCTTCTCCTTTTGTTGCCTTTACCGATTTTATCTGCCTCAGGTTTCTTTCACTGCTGCTATAAAAGGTTTAAACAATAATTATTTAATGCAGCCCAGTGAAAAAGCACATGGAACCAATGGAATGGGGCTTTATGTGGGCTGGTGATTCCTGTGTCTGTTCTGTTAACTGGCTCCTAAAGTCTTTATTGTAATTTCTGGCATAGACTTGAGTTTCTTTTAATACCTGGGTATTGAAAAAGTTGTTTGCAAGGTGGTGTCATTTAAATATTTCAACTTCTGCCTGTCTGTCTTGCAGTGCCATCGGATTCACAGATCATTAGCCAGCCAGTTCAAATATGCCTTGGTGTGGGTAAGTGTTAAACAGCTACTGGAATCCCTGTCTTCAGGTGTCTCTGATTGCTCTTCTAACCCTTCTCCCCATTTTTTGCTTTAAAGGGGACAAGCACAAAGTACAGCCCTCAAAGAGTGGGCTTAACCCATATGATGGAGCATGAAGATGTCATTCAGATTGTAAAGAAGTAACTGCTGGTGCCTGGCCTTGTCTTTAATCACTGCAATTGGAACTGACCATGTAAAAACAAAACAAAAAACACCAAAAAAGAGAGAAAAAAATAAAAAGAAAAAGGGAGATGTGTTCCAGAGCCAAGAAAGCTTCTGTGAAGCTCCTTCTCTTGGAGAAAGGCAGAAAATGAGGCTACTGTGCTTGCAGGTGGGGATGGGGAAGATGGGTTTCCATCTTGCGGCATTTCAGGCCAAGTGATGTTTCTTAAAAATTTAAAAGGAGCCAGTTCTAGGACACAGTTCCACAGCCAGCAATGTCCTGCCCCTCATATGGTTTGCACGTGGAACCATGTGCATTCCCAGTGGGAAATGTTTGGGTTTGTGTGAACAAATCTGGCCCTGTGCTTTGGGCTGACAGAACATTGCTGATGCTTTGCTGCTTATCCATTCAATTAATTTAAGCATTGATCTGAAACAGAATCAGAGTTCTCCCTCCCCTGCTCGCTGGACACGTCTCTGCAGCTGAGACAACCCCAATTTTTAATGGTCCCACCCCAATTAACATTAAAACCTGGCACTCTGTGCCTCTCCGTAGCCTTGCAGTGGGGTTTGTAGGACATCCTGGTCCAACTGGTACTGGGAGATGAAAAATTAAACTGGTAATGGTTAATTAACCTGGCCAGACCACAGTGGGGTACAATCTAAGAGCCGTAGTCTAGGGTGTGGATTCATTTCTGGCATATCACTCATTGAAGAACAGCCTTGGGAGCTTCTTCCTTTGTTGTGCAGGAGTTGTCCTGCCCTTTAGTCCCCGAGCTGGGGTTCTCCTCAACCATGCCCCCAAATTCCAGTCACAGCTCTTTGGAGCTCAAGGTACCACCCCATGCCATGAGTTTTACCCCAGCCGTGTTAAACATTGCTTGTCTGGATATTGTTGATCAGAAATCTGGGATTTTTGTAATCATGCTTTTCCATTGAATACTGTTACTAAACAATTCAGAGTGCCTGATAGAGGACAGCTCTTGCCTTCTGGGATCAAGAGCTGCCAATAGCTTTTATTTTCTTTCATTGGAAAAGGGTTCGGTCTGACGTGGATGCAGAACTGTGAGGACAGGCGTGACACCTGTCTGAGCAGGGTTCCTCCCCTCCTCCCTGCTCCTCTCCACCCCTCACAACCTGATTGAGCAGAAATGGAAGGATTATTTTATTTGAGAAAATAAAAAGTTGTTATTTCATGTGAATGGTGGGTAGATGGCTTGGTGTGTTTCCTAACTCTGTTTTTTACCTTTGGCCACCTGAGGAATCCTGGATGCTGTTGCAGGAGATTTAGAGGGGAATAGAAGGTGAAGTGACTGCAGGAGACTGGTGATGGGGGATAAATAGATACTATACACAGTGCCCAAGCTAAGAAGGTGACTTTGAACTCTCTAAGTTCCCTTCCCTGTTCCTGACTTTGTTCACAGCTGGAGTGCAGAGGAAATCCTGACCATGGAGGCAGCGAGTGGAGAACAAGCTCCAAATTACCCACATCATCCCTGATCTGGCAGTGGAAAGCTGGCCCTTCCCGGTGTGAGCTGGGTGGGATGCTGTTCCAGCACATTAACTCACCCTTCCCATTTCCCGTGAAGGTCACGCAGGCAGGGTTGCCCTCTCAAAGACTAATTTTGGTTTCGTTTTGTCCCTGAGTTTCTGACTTTTCCATCCAAATCTTGCAGCCTGCCAAGCCTTGGCACAGAGCCGGGCAGCCAGAACTGCTGACAGGGCTTCATCCTCAGCCCAGGTAGCGCTGGGAGCCAGGAGGTGCTTGGTGTGAGGCTGAAATGCACAGTGTTACCTGCTAAAACCTGTCCTTGAATAGCTGGTGCTGCCTCAGTGTGGGTTTCAAATCGATTTTGGCATATCATTGTTAAAACCCCTTCTGCCTAATTAGCTTCATTTAGGAAAATGGGCATTTTATCCTGTTCAAAATGAACAGATACATGATTAAAATTGGAATGGGGATGAAGTAAAAATAGTTAAGCTAGAGGAAGCCAACTTATTTTTTCAGAGAGAGTAGCTTTTTTGGCAGCAAGTTTATAGCTACATTTGAAAATGCACCATTTAATTGCAGTATTCCTTCTTCCAGGCGCTTCCCTAATTGTTCTGCACTGATGTTAAAAGCAGCAAACGTTGCAGTTCGTGCTGGAGTGAGTTTGCCTCCAAGAGATCTCCAGGTCCTGAAAAGACTAGATCCAAAGGGTGTGAGGGAAATCTGCTGCAGCGTTAGGGTTGTACTGGAGCCTCCTAAGGTTTATGAAATTCGCAGCATTTCAGTATTTAAAGGGGCTTATAAAAAAGGTGGAGAGGGACTTTTCACAAGGGCATGCAGTGATGAAAAGTGGGAGTGGTTTTAAACTGAAAGGGGAGATACAGAACAGATGTTAGGAGGAAATTCTTCCCTGTGAGGTTGGGGAGGCCCTAGCACAGGTTGCCCAGAGAAGTTGTGGCTGCCCCTGGATCCCTGGAAGTGTCCAAGGCCAGGTTGGATGGGGCTTGGATCAACCTGGTGTAGTGGAAGGTGTCCCTGCCTGTGGCAGAGGCTGGAACGAGAGGAGCTTTGAGCTCCCAACCCGAACCATTCTGAGGTTTTATGCATTGGCCAGAACCACTCACTGGGGAGCTGCTGAAGGGAAATGTGATCAGAGTCTCCTTGCTGTGTGCTGGGAGAAGGGCTCTCCAGGAAAATGGGTGCAGGCAGGAGCTATGGATTTGCCCCCAAAAGAGCAGCACCCTGCATTTCTCTGCTGTAGGAGGAGAACCTTGGCTGGAGGATACTCAGAGAAGGCCACCCTCAGCAGCCCTGCTGCTGCTCTGTGCCACAGCTCCTGCCATTCCCCTGCCCTTCCAGCTGCCTCCAGGCTCATTCATGCTGTTCCCAGAGGGCTGTACTCATCCTGCCCCATCCCTGGGGCCGTTCCCCTGCACGAGCACAGCCGTGCAGCGTGGATCAGCTTCGCCACAGCCCATCAGCCACCCTCCAGCTAGCGCTGGGACCAGTGACGGCTTGAGGCGTGCTCTGTTTAAAATGCCTGTTCCAGGCAATCAAGCAGGTTTGATTGGCTGAACACTCCTCTTATAATTTAATTTAGTCAGGAATCGTTTGCAAGGTAATAAAAAGCGACTCTGCCTCCAAATACATTCATTTAATTCAATGAGAGACGGTTGCTGCGGCGGACTTGCCTCAACCAGCTCCCCTCACCCCATCACGGTGACATCTCAAAGTGCTGCTCAGGGCCGTATATAAGAGTCACGATCCGCAGTGACAGCTTAATTGTCTCAAATGCTGACAAGGGTCACCCCAACCAGCCATCGCGAGTGGCACGGAGCCGGCTGGGGAGGTTGCAGAGAGGAGGATTTATGGCTGGCAAATAGTTTTGAATTCCTCTGGTTGCGCCTGCTAAATGATGAACCTGCCCCGAGGGGATTGGGGCTATTGATTGTAATTTGCAGTTAAGCCCTCGCGTTCTGAGGAATCAGCATAATAAATACCCACCGCATTACGGCTGGGACGTGCCTGCCTGGAGGAGAGGGAAGCGGAGGTTTTCCCAGCTCGGGTGCTGCAGCAGGATGCTCGCTTTACCCCTGCATTTGGGAGAGCCACAGGCTCCATCATTGCAGGAAAATGGTCCCCAATTTGGTGGGATGCAGGAGCCCAGTGCTGGAATGGGGAGAATGAAGTGTTGTGAAGGGAGGTGGCATGTCCTGCTCATCCAGAGAGGAGCGGATGCTCCGGTATTGTTGGGATGATGGGTGTGTAGATCCCTGCCAGAACCTCTGCAGCTGGTTGGTCCCAGCTCACCTTTGGAGAGGGGTGTGAGGGGGGTGCATTTGTCCCCCACTCCCATGTCTCATGATTTCTAAACTTCCATTGGTTTGGGGGCAGGAATAGGTCAGGGCCATTTTCCAGCTGTTCACATCTGGGCTACACAGGCTCATCTATGTCCTGTGAGGGATGTGGGATGGTCCAGCTGTGTAGCCAGGGGTGCAAGGGACAGGGACCACGGGAAGAGGAGACCCTCAACCCTCCAGCTGCTCCTTCCCTGCTGCTCCCCAGCTCTGTGAGGGAAGATCAGCTCCCATCCCTCTGCTCATGAGTGGAGATGAGAATAATAGGAGTCATCAAATATGCATTGGGTCCCTCGGCGCAGCAGCGATGGTCCCGCAGCTGCCAGGGGAGGGATGGTCCCTGCAGGGAGCGGAGCCGGGAGCGCGGCACTGGCAGAGCGCTGAGCCAGCCCCACGCCGTGCAGGACAACTGGCTACCCCAGGTGAGTGGCTGTGGGTGCCCTGGTTGAGTGGCACCTCCCTTGGGCTCGCAGGTGGCTTGCTGAGCTGCCAGGGAGGGACTTCTGTGCATGACAATGGTTCTTACACAAACGCTGCGGTTCAGGTTCTCCTGGTCAAGGTGTGTGGTGTCCTCTCACCCCTGCCTGTCCCTGCCCGTCCCTCCTTGTTTGCTCGCTGCCTTTATCCCCTTCATCTCACCTGCTGCCTCCCACCTTCTCCACAGCCCCACGTTCCCACTGTACTCCAGCGCAGAGCAGCCTCCCCTGAATGCCCCCTCCTTTCCCAGAACCCTCTACCCCATATTTCCTACCACCCCTTCCCCACATTACATTTACCTCAGAGCTGTTTTGCCCCAGGAAAGCTCCTGGGCTTGACTCTGGGACTGAGGTGATGGGACAGGGCTGTGACCTGGCTCCAGGGCTGCCAGCCAGCATATTCCTGGGTGCGTGCCAGCATCATGCCCAGCTGCTCTGTGCTTCCAGCGTCTGCTCTGGCCTATCTCCTCTCATAACACCTCCCTGTGGGGAGCAGGAAGCAGCTGGCAGACGGGGATGTGCCATGTATTGCTCATGTGCTGGGTCCCCATCCTCATTTTGGAGGCAAGAACTGGAGGGGGTGGAAATTAGCCAGGTCAGAGGGGTGATGGGTGCTTGGAGGAGCCAGAAAAGACTCCACAGTGCCACAGGGGCTTGGATGGCTGTGCCATTGTCACATTGCTGGAAGGGTGCATCTTATCCCAATCCCAGCATCCCCGGAGCTGTGACTGGAGTGACAAGAGCTGTGGATGGGCTTCTTCACCTGCTCGTAGGTGTTTGAAAGTGGATGTGCAATGAGGCAGAACCGAAGGCAGGGAAGGGGATGTGGTGAGAAGTGCTGGCGCAGCCAGGAGGTGCCCGGGCTGGCTCCGTAGTGCCGGAGCACGGAGCTCCCGGGAGGCACGGCAGCACCGGGGCCGGCGTGGTGTGGTGTGGTGGCACGGAGCCCTGCTCCGGCTGTAACTGGAAACGCTGTAAGCGGACCCGGGGCCGGCTGGTGGCCGCAGATCTGCCTGGAGACGTGGAGCTGCTGCCTCTGGAGCTCTGCCCGCCGATGCCGGCACTCCAAAGGTACAGTCCTGGGCAGCCGCGCGTCCCGCCGGGCTGGGGCGGGTGACCCCCCGAGGCCGAAGTCTCCATCCCCTCCCTGCATCCAGCCGTGGCACAGCTGCAGGCTGCGGCAGCGGGACCGGAGCTGTGTCCCTGGGGTGAGGTGGCTTTCCCTGCCTCACCCACGTGGCTGGAGCCATTCAGAACTGACCTGATCAAAGGATGCTCTGGGTGCCTTCTACCAGAGCCTTGGTACCGATTGCCACTGCAGAGACCACTCACTGCCAGATTTTGCACCCAGGGTCCCTCCTGTGCTCTGCTGCTGGATGCAGCCATGCCCAGACACCCTGGAAAGAGCCACCAAGTGTGGATGCCCCTCCGACCCCCAGCATTTGCTTCCATCCTGCTGCGTCTGGGCACAAAAGCCTCTTGCCCAGCTCTGCTGTGCCAAAGGCGGGTGAACCCTGTGCCTAGGATGAAGAACGTGGGGAGGTGTTTTGGGGGTCTGGGATGAAGGCTGGGATCACGAAAGGCAGCACCTGTGTGGGATGAAGCCCTCTCTCTCTCCCCTTATTCCCCTCCTCGGAGAGCCCTTGTCATGGGCAGGGAGGCACCACAGCCATGGCAACAGCACGGGAGATGCGCCAGCACCCAGGGCACCGAGAGCACTGCCGGGGCTGCTGCCCTGCCTGGTGGGGACAGAGTTAGGGACCGTGGAGGTCAGTGGGGTGGTGGCAAGGGCTGTACGAGTGGTGGGATGCAGGGGGTGACCTGCAGCAGATTTTCACCAGCCGGGCACCCCCTTGCTCGCTGTCCGCAGAGAGGGAAGAGTTGTGTCCATGTCTGAGGTGGTTCCCTGCCGCATCGTGGTGCCCAGGCTCTGTGTGCCCGTGCTGGGACGTGCGGGGTGGTGGTGTGGGGCAGGCGCCTGTGCCGCTGGCAGGGCAGGCTCTGTCAGCCCCGTGAGGCTCAGTGGCCATGGCAGACGTGTGCGTGGACTGTGGCAGTGCTGGGTAGGGCTCCTACTGATCCTGTGTTTCTGTCATAGACCCTCTCCTGATGCCTGCCCGGTGCCTCTCATCCCACTCTGTCCTTCTGCTCTCCCTGCACTCCAGAGCTACCTCCATCTGTGCAGACCGCACCAGGATGTCTCTATCCCAGAAATTAATGCAGGGAGTAGGCAAAGCCATGGGATCACGGCAGATGCCCCTCTGCTGTAGATGTGGCAGGGAGGGACAAGGCTGGGGAGAACACAGTGCCAGGAGGTGCCAGCCATGGGCTCTCCTGATCCTGGGGGAGACCAACGGGTTCAGTCCAGCAACTGTTGCTGGTTCTTTTGTTCTGCCAGCTGCTGCACAGCTGGATGCTGGTGTCTCCCCAAATACCCCCTGTGAGGGAGTGCCGCTGGTGCTGCCCCTGCCCACACCGGCCCCACCGCTGCCCGCAGGTGATCTATGTGGGACAATGAGTTCCCACCGCTGCTGCTTAAACTTTGATGAGCTGCAGCCACAGGAATCCAGGCCTGGCATTAACATTTGATGCGGTCACCCCGCGCCTGGGCACGTGTGTGCGCAAACACGCTGCTGGCACTGCCGCGGGTCACACGTGTGGCACATGCAACCCCCCTTGCCAGCTGTGTGTGGGCATGTGTGGCACCTAGCAGGTACCTGGCATGGCATAAGGAGTGCTCCGTGGGCTCTGGGCTCCTCAGTGCTTCCCAGCAGGGCTGTGGAATTTGGTCTGGTGTTGGGTCCCTCTCTTGTGTCGCTCCCCTTGGGTGTGCTCCCACTGCTGCCTTGGGCTCTGCAGAATTGTCACCTCTCTCTCGGTGCCGCCGCTTGGCAAGGATCCCTGGGCTTCGTCCGTCTCCGTGCTGACTGGAGGAAGAGGCTGACTCCTCAGGGAGGGGCAGAGGAAGCCCCAAGGCGTGGGGAGGTGGCAGGGTCCCGTTTTGGGGTAACAGTGCTGTCCCCCGCAGCGTCACCCTGGGGGAATGCTGCCAGCGGCAGGGGCCCTTCCCTGCTCCTTCGGAAAAGTCTCGGGGCTGGCGTGGTGCATCCCTTACATTATTCATGCCGCCGCGAGTCCGGCGGTTGGGTTACAGCCGGAGCCCAGGCACCGGCACCGCGCTGCCGACTCGCGGGGTGCGCGGGAGGCAGGAGCAGCTCCGCCGGGCTGCCCCGGGGCCGTGTCCCGCCGCCCCAGCGCCATGCCAAGCGGGCGGCCGTCGTCGCCCGAGGGAGCCACGCAGGGGCATGTGCCTCGCCAAACCCGGGCACAGGTAAATACCCAGCCGGGGCAGGCGGCGGGGTCGGGAGCCGGCCGGTGTGCCAGGAGCAGGCTCCTGCCGGCGCAGGGCATCATCTCGCAGGGCCCCGCTGGGGCCGGAGCATGAGCCCCCGCCACTGCCAGGATGGCCGGCAAGAAGGGGGAGCCCAAAGGGAAAGGGGGCAAAGGGAAAGGGAAGGATGGCAAGAAGGGCAAGAAGGAGGATCCCAACGAGTCAGAGGATGCCTCAGACACAGAGCTGCTGAAGGCAGAGGAGAGCGAGGAAACGGAGGTGGTGGAGGAGGAAAAGGAGGAAAAGGAAGAAAAGGAAGAAAAGGAGGAAAAGGAAGAAAAGGAAGAAAAGGAAGAAAAGGAGGAAAACAAGAAGGATGAGGAGGAAGCAGCTGTGGAGGAGCCCAAGAAGGGGAAGGGGAAGGGGAAGGAGAAGAAGGGGTTGCCTAAGGCAGGAGCAGCAAAGAAGCTGGGCCTGGGGAAGAAGGTGCAGCAGGAGACAGAGGGAGAGGAGGGCGAGAGCGATTCTGCAACAGCCAAGAAGAACGTGAAGGGCACTTCCAAGCTGATGATGGGGCTGGCAATTGACAAGAAGAAGAAAGGGGCCAAGGGTGCAGAAGCCAAGGGCCAGCCCAAAGAATCTGTGGAAGCCAGTCCAGCCGAGGAGGAGGCGGCAGCACCGTCAAAGGCTCGGGCAAAGCGGAGCCTCCGCAGCACCTCAAAGCTCTTCCTGGGCTTCAAGAACCTGGGGTTGCGTCGGCCCAAGAAAGGGCAGTTCAAGAACACATCCCGCTTCTTCTGGGGGCTGCATAAGCACAGCACCAAGAAGAGGAAGAAGAAGAAGAACAAGGCGGTGCTCAAGTCCACCTCCAACCTGATGATGCGCTTCAAGAGCGTGGGCAAGAAAAGGAAGGAGGAGGCCAAGAAAGAGGAGGCCAAGAAGGAGGCAGCATCGAAGGCATCCTTCCTGCTGCTGCGGCAGGGCGGGCAGGCTCCTGAGGTCGGCGCATCGCTCTTCCGTCGGCGCCCGGAAAGGAAATTCAAGCCACGGGCACAGGTGCTGAGCAAGGCGGCCGCCGCCACGGGCTGGCTGGCCAGGAAGGTGCTCTCCCGGCGCGGGCGGCTGGTGGGGGGCAGCCGGGCGACTGACACGGCCTGGCTGTCCCGTATTGGTGCCAAGAAGCTGCCGTTCCCTGCGGAAGATGAGATCCTCAGGCACCGGGCCAACATGAAGCGGATCCCCGGCAGCGTCGGGCTGTCGGCCCCCGGCAGTGTGCGGCAAGGCAGCATGGTGAGGCAGCCGTCCCGGCGCCGCTCCCAGCGTGCGCCCGCGGAGACGCCGCTGCCGCGCTACGGCTGGGCGGAGGAGGAGAACAGAGCCTACAGCCGCCAGCAAGGCTATGGCAAGGAGGATGGGGCCTACAGCTCCCGCCATGGCTATGCCAGGAAAGAAGATGGAGCCTACGGGCCCTGGCGTAGTCACCCCAAGGAAGAAGAAGGAGGGTACGGCCCCCACCATGGCTACACTGAGGAGGATGGAGCCTATGGGCCATGGCATGGCTACAGTGAGGAGGAGGACGGAGTCTATGGCCCCCAGCACAGCTACTCTGAGGAGGAAGAAGGCTACACGCAGAGCCCAGCCTACCCAGCAGGGTATGGCTTCCAGGATGCAGTGCCGACCCCCTACTCTGACTACCCTGGCTATGAGACAGAGGAGGAGTACGATGATTACGGGGGATTTTGGGAGGATGGTGACTCACCAGGGCACCCCTACAGCTACCCAGAGCTCGAGGATGAGGGACAGTTTGGTGGCAGGTCCCCTCTCAGCCTCTACGACCCGTACAGCAGCGACCCAGAGTATGGTGAGGAAGCAGTGGGGCCCTTCGGTTACAGGGGGGACCCCTACGAGGACTTTGGGGAGCCCTTTGCTGGGGGTGAGTACCCCGAGCATCGCATCCAGTACAGCGAGGGTGGGTGGGCGCCGCATGCCCAATCCTCCTGCAACCCCTACGCCCTGGGCCTGGAGGAGATCACTGAAGCTGAGGAGCCCGAGGACTGGGAAGAAGAGGAGGAAGAGGAGAAGGAGTATCCTTTCTCCATCCTGAGCACCTCCTCGCTTCGGGGCATGCGGGAGACTCTCTCCTCTAAGCTCTCCCTCAACAGGAAATTCAGGCTCTTCCCCCGGCCCCAGGTCAAGCTTTTCGGCAGGGACCGCCTGGATGTCCCCCTCCCGCCGTCCCCGCATCTGCCCGCCGCCCGTGACGAGGATGACTACGATGAGTACGAGCCGCCGCCGCCTCCGGCAACCCCCGGCTCCGCGGCATCCCCGAGACGCTGGGCTTCGGCAGCGCGGGCGTGCGGGAGCCCTCTGGGACAGTTCCTCCAGCGCTCCCTCTCGAACCCCCCCAGTCGCCCGCCGCGGGGTGCGGGGGGATTTCGGGGGTCCCGCCCTCCCCAGCCCTCCTACAGGCGCTCCAGCCGCAGGCTGCCGGGGATGGAGAGCGCCGCTTTGGGGGGCCGGGACCCCGCACAGCGAGCATCTCCAGCCAGGGACCCTTCCCCGCCTGCGCGTCGGCCGTCGCTCCGTAACCCCTTCGCCAACCCCGGGCGCTCGTCGTCGCCACCGCCCGTGTGGCCGCGCCCCGGCAGCACGCGGGGCGAGGGGCCACGGCGATCCCCCTCCCTCGGTGCCAGCCCCCGGCGCTTCGG
>VZTX01031681.1:0-69821 GCA_013400915.1 Pardalotus punctatus | reverse complement strand
ATGTGAATATGGGTGACATGGCACAAAGTGAAGGGGCAGTGCCCGGCAGAAGCCATGGTGGCCTAGAGGGGCATTTTGAGGTGTGGCCAGCTGGGCTGGGCAGGCAGACCTTGAAAATTCTTTTAGTGCTGAGATGGGGAGAACATGGGGGTGGTTTATTGGCTCTCTATAGAGAGGTCTGAGACTTTACCAGGAGGGTGTCCACCTTTAAATAAAGTATCAGTGTCCCTGTATTCTTCCAGGTACAAGGTTCCTGCTGGAAATCCCAAATTCCCACTGAGATGTGTATTGGATCAGATCTCTGTGGGTGCTGGAAACAAAGGGTAACTTCCAGGTGTTCTGATCCCATTGACATTGTCTGACAGTGAGCGGGGGTGACACGTTTTCTGCCATCCCAAAACACTTAATTGGCACATCCCTTTCTGTGCAAGGCACTGGCAGGTGGGGGAAGGAGCAATTTTTTCTGCCCAAGTTCCTTTTGATGACATTTTTACTCCAAGCTCAGAGCTTTGTGCTTGTCAGAAGGGAACAGCGCAGATGGACATGTTGGGCTCCAGACATGATGCTCCATTGCTGTTGGCTGACTGACATGTCCCGTGGGATTCTGCAGCTTGTTAAATCATCTCACAAAGGAGAAGGGGGAGGGAAAGCCCAGTGCGAGGTTGCCAGCTGTAGCCAGCGCAGTGCTGCAGCATCAGCTGCTTGGTGGTTTTGATAAGGAATTTGTGGCTGCCCAGGCAGTTTCCTTCTATTTCTCTGAAAGTGTTCAATGAAGGGAAGGCCGAGGGAAAGTCTGGCACCTTTCTAAGGAGTTGTGTTTCAGTGGAGCCCAGCAGCCTGCACCATCTACACGTGTCTTGCTAATTTTCTCTGCATAGTTTTGTTTGGTTTGGTTGTTTTTTTTTTAATATTGTATTTTCTTCCACTTTGTGGCACCTTCTCCAATGCTGTGGAAGCAGAGCTGAGTTGCAAATGGAGAGTGGGGAATGTTTACCTGAACAGTGCTCTGGTTCCTGTTTGCAGTTCCAGGATATTGCCAGCTCCAGGCTGGTTTATGACATTCATAATGCTGCTCAGTTAATGGAATTTCTGTGGGAATGTTTTGGTTCCCTTTGCTCCTTTTCCTCAAAACCCCATCTAGTCAGATGCAAAATAAGAGAATGGGCCACAAAATCAGTGTTTAATAAACCTCAGTGAGAGGTTTGTCAGCATTTGGTAAATGTTGTCCAATCTCTGTCCTCTGGTTGGGGTCACTTTCCCACCTCAAATGAGCTTGGCAGCTTCTGCAGCTTCAGGGCTTCATGTCAAACCCCCCATCTCCATGCTGGGTGCTGCCTTCCTATTTCCCCTGCTCTTCCCCTACCGTTGTGCTGCCTTTGGACATGGTGTGGACAGAGGGATGTTCCTGCTGCCACACACATCAGACCCCGGCGCTCCTGGACCCCTCCCAAAGACACTGCTTGGCTTTCTCTGACTCAATGCTGACCCTTTTTGCACTTCTCCCAGCAAAGCTTGTTTGGCTCTGGCCCCGAGGTCACAGCTGGCATTGGAGCCTGTGTTATGTGGGGCTGCTCCTGCTCCATGGCCTGTCATCAGCTGGGAATGCTCCTTAATGGGAGCGGGTTGGTTGCAGAGTGCCTGTAATGCTTTTAAGAATAAAGGGCAGCATATGCACTCAACCCAGACCTATATTTTTCCTGTCCTGCAGCTCTTTATTTGCCCCTGCTCGGAGGGATTCTCTGATGTAGCGCACGCTGCACGCCTGACCCAGCCTTTCTGTCCCCACTGCCGCCCCCCACCATACATTAAGTTTAAATAAATGCATTTCCACTGCCAGGAGCCATCCATAAGGCTAGGGCTGGCCTCTTCCTAGTGGGTGATTTTAGCTTGGATGGACACATTTCTATTAGGGATGCCAGCCCTGTCTGAGTCCTTTCTAGCGTGAGCTGCAAGCCCAGGGGTTAAACGTGCGGTTGTCATGGGTCTGTGCCAACCCAACAGAGCCTCCCCTGGAAATGAGGAGTGGGAGATGGCAGACTGGTTCTGAGGGAAGCAGATGAGGTCATCTGCTGCCTCCCATTGCCTGAACTGATCCTTCACAGGCTTCTGTCGCTTTGCAAAACCATGCAGGTTTCCTGTTCCTGGCAACCTGCTGCACCTGAGGAGTGAAAGACTTCTCGTTGCCATGAGAGAAGGGATCATTCGGCCATCAGAGGATTAGCTGCTGCACAGTGTTGCTCCACTGGTGGAAATGCTGGTTTCTCACAGCACCCTGTTGACTTGACACTGGCTGAACTGTCTGTAGGTGTTGGGCAACAAGGCTGGAGCTGTTGGCAATTGCTGTTAAGAGCTGTTGCTTCACTCAGAATGAGCGGCTGAAGTGGGAGCTTGAGGTCTGGCTCTGTGCAGAGGGCCAGGCATGGCTCTGACTGCAGCAGTGTGTCAGTCAAAGTGGATTGAACCTGAGGATTTTCACTTCAGTCCCTGGTCAGTGGCTCTGCTGGGAGCAAGTCTGATTAGGGAGCCTGGGCTCGGCAGCCCTCGTGCTGGCTGTGGTGTTCTCCAGTGTCAGCTGGGTCACTTCTATGTGTCCTGCCTTTATTAAGGCCTCTGCTTTTTTCCATCTATTCTGGCATCTTGTATTTGAGCTCATGACCCTTTGACTTTGAGGAAAATCTACCTGCTTTTCTTCTAGCAAATAAAAATCTGGACCAAGAAGTTGAGGAGTACAGAAGTGGAAGCTCACAGCTTTGGTTTCCTCTGCAGTTGCTCCAATAGCTGGAATCTCATCAGCTGCTCTCCTTGGGCTTTCCCAAAACCTGGCAAGAGGGGCTGAGAGCCCCTTGCCCCAGCAATACTCTGCTTTAATCTTCTCCAGCCTTGCATCAGCCATTTGTTTTTATAAATCTGTTGCAGTATCTGGTGGTTGGTGTGCATAGGGAGCAGGGTCCTTGCTCTGTTGGGAGTCTGACCATGCTGGACCCTTCTCATTGACGAGCTGCAGCAGTGCCTTCCTCACACTTGAGAAAAACATAAGCAGCTTTCTAACCCTGAGGCCTTGCCCAAAGCCTTTGGGTTGTTTGTGTTCCCTCTGTAAGCAGGAAATACCAAGCGAGGGTCGCATTTGGTTGCAGGAATGCAGTGGTTGTATGGATATGGATAGCTGGGATGTGTGACTGACCTGCTGTGGTGGCCTCTGGGCAATGGACTCAAGGGAATCTGCCTCCAGCCCTCACTGCCCTCCTGACACTTTGAGGCTTTTGAACGAAGTACACAAACATCTGGGGCCAGTGCTCAGCTGCTCTAAACTTCCTGGTGACTTTGTGCCAAGCCACTCGTGTTTGTTGGTGTCTCATGGTGCTTTTTGTCTTTGGTGTTGGGTGTGTAAATACACAGGGTGCAATGGCCTCTGCTCTGCACAAGCACCCTGAGCTATCCTGGTACTTCCCTAACCTGTGTTACTGAGACCAGAAACTGCCCCAAAGGTTCATCATTTGAGCTGAAAACACCACGTTGTCCTCTAGGCTTGGCCCTGATCTAGCCCCCTGCCTGGGGTGGTTTTGTGAGCAAAGTTACTGCAGTTGGGAAGAAAGAAAGGGAAAAGCAAGGGGACAAATATGGTCCTGTTTAAAGGAACTTTGGGGTTTTATTGTGACCTAAAGCTTGTGCTTTATTCAGCAGTTTTCACGAGCAGGAAGCTTTATTTAAGGCCTACAGCACTTGCTGAATCATGGAGCAAGAGAAAACTGAGCACAAGAAATAGTTTAAATGGAGCAGATTTTGCTGTTTTCAGAGCTTTTTTGATGTCCTCAACATTCAGTCTTAATTGCCTTAAGCAGATGCCATCAGGAGCATCTTTAGATGCTGCCCTGGTGCAGCAAAGGGCAGGTGAGATGTGGGTAACCCTTTGAGAAAATAGTCCACTAAGGTAAATGCAACCTCCATGAAGGGGTTTGGGGGAGAAAAGAAATCAGAAATCAGCAGTGGTCAAATTGGCTTCAGACCTTTACTGGGGACCTGTATTTACAGCATTCTCCTGCCTGTGCTGGGATTGGGCTTTCTGTTTAATCAGGAACAGCCTGAAGTCACAGTGTACCCAGAGAGTTCTGGGCTTTGTTCTCTGCTTTTCTCAGCACCCTGTTTCCATACCCCAGGAGAATTGTGTGGCTGTTCTGGCAGAGCTGAAGAGGAAGAGGAGGGAAGGGAGTGATATATTTCACTGCAGTCCCCATATCTAAATATAAATAGTTCTCCTCTTGGATCCTTCCAGTCTGATCTTCTGGGCAATTTGACCTTTCTTTGATAAAAGCTTTCTTTATTTGCAGGAATGAAAAGGCAAAGGGGAGGAGAGGACACAGCAGATGTTTTTTTTTAAATATCTTTAGATCCTGGCAGTTGGCTTCCGCAGCACCCAGCACTCACTGCTGGGCCAGCTCCCTCCTGGGCTCCAGCTTTTCTCCTCCTCTGAGCTCCTTGAACAAACTTTGCATTTTACTCCGAAGCATTGACCTGAAGATTTTTAAGGAAATGTTTTATCACAGGGACACCACGCTCCAATGGGGACGGATGTCCCAGGCTCTGGTCCCCAGCCCTTCCCATTGCACCACTGACCCTGGTTTTCCTTGTTTCATAACTTCAGCTGAAAGAAACATTTGTGTTAATTGCTGCTGGTTTTTCATGTGTTCACCCTCAAGCAGTTTGAGCTCAGCTTCCAAACACAGCTCAGTTTAATGTGTAAAACCACGGGACTCTGGCACTGCCCAGGTTACAGCCCAAGCAAAGGCAGCACAGGTGCAGTGTTAGAACTGCTCTAGACTGCACACAAGGCTTTCTGGCACTAGTTCTAACCATTAATTGCCACTTTAAATCCAGCAATAAATTATTTGGGCAACCACACTGCAAGAGCCCACTGCCAGGAACAAACCAGAGCTGAGCTCTCCTCAGTCCCCTTCCTTCATGCCTCAGGACTGCAGGGCTGGATCAGGCAGGGCACTCCTGCTCACACTCTGAGTGGGGGTTTTGGTGTCTCACTGACCTTCTGGATGTAGTTTAAGCCATCATCCTGTGAACAATGTTGTCAGTGCTGGAGGTGCCCTGCATGTGTGTATTGATTTGCTGTTTGTTCCTGGAGCATGGGATGGTGTGTGGTGTGCAGGATGCCTCAGGATAAGCCTCTGATCCTTTGCAAATTGGATTTTGTGGCTCACTTGCCTGTCCTCTTGGATAAAGTTTCCCCTTAGCTGCCTCTCCTCCTGCAGAGCTCGGGTCTGTCTCAGGACTGCAAAGCCTTTTATAATGCTCTGTGGATCAGGAGTCACTTGGAAAGGACAGGGACAGACATTGCATTTCCCACTGCTACACGTTTCAGTGTGGGCCTGCTGCATCATTCCCTTCTGAAGTTCCACTTGGGCTGCATGAGATTCCCATTGGTTTGGTTTGGTGCTTTTCCTGCTATTCTTGCTCAGTGTGGCACTGAGGTGTTCCTGGCTAGCAGCCCCCTGTGACAGCTTATTTTAGAAAGCCTCTGGGCCACATGAATTGTTTTGATTTCGTGCTGGGGAGGAAATGGATTGCACAGAAAAGGTCTGCTTCAGACAGAGCCACTGCTGGCTGATTTTAAACCAGTTCAACCAGGGATCAGAGGGTGCTGTTACGTTTTACCCCCAAAGAAAACAAAGCAGGAAAATGTACCATGTTAGCACGAGTGGGATTGTCAGGGCTTATAATAAAACCTCGTGTAATTTCTGAAAGGATGGAGTGTAAAACAGGCCAGCACACAGGGATGATTGGTTATACTGGTGAGGGCCATCGTCAGGAAAAGTGAACTTTTCAGTTTGCATATGAGAATGAGTTTCATGCCTGTTCTGGGAGCGGGTGGCAGCCCTGGTGAGGGGCAGCAGATACCACACTCCTTTCACAGCGAACTCAGGAGCAGCACTGGCCTCTCACTTGCACCATTCTGTGCTGATGTGAACAGGACACCCTCCAGGGGTTGGGGAAGAGTAATCCTTGCCAGGGTTAATTCTTAAATCTGTGCTGCTTGACTTTTGAGCAAGGGAGGGGAGTTAATGCTCTCAAAAGTGCTGGGAGACCACCTACTCTTCGGTACAGACTGCCAACAGCTGACAGATGGAAGTGATTTTGGGACAGTGAGAAGTCAGTGTGGAATCACACTGGTGACCAAGAGCAGCCTCTGTATCCCACAGTCTTTGACTTCCACCCACCCCTTGTGACTCTCGCTGTGGAGAAGGACAGTTTCCCAGAGCCATCAGAATTCTTCTGCGGGGTGTGAATTAGCAGTGGGTCAGTGGTTTGCTGTCTCTTGTGGTTCAGTCTAATCGACCCATGTTCCTCTGAAGATGCTTTTTGGCAAGGCTGTGTGTGGCTGAAGGCTGTGTGGCAGTGGGAGCTCTGATTGGAAAGCAGGAGGCTGTGGTAAAGCAGAGGGGTGATTCCATGTGCCGGGGTGTGCTGACACACTGACCCCTCCGCTCGACATCATGCTCTGCGCTCCGTGTGACTGCCCCTAACCACAGCTGCCAGATACCAGCCCTGGTGTGAGAGCTCTGCTGACCCTGCCCTTGCCCTGTCCCTGTTTGGTGTTTGCCTAAGTGTTCCCTGTCTGTTTTTTTGTCTTGCAGCATCTGGAGAGGGCCAAACGTGAACTGCGTTGACAGTACTGGATACACCCCGCTGCACCACGCTGCTCTCAATGGCCATAAGTGAGTCCTGTTCCCGTGCCTTGGCTTGCAGGGGGTGGATGCTTTGTGCTTCCCTGGCCACGGTGGTGTGGTTCATTCAGCAGCCCGAGGCACTGGTGCAGCACTACTCCATCTTCAGGGGAAGCGGAGAATGTCAGTGCTTTGGCTGCTGCACATCGTGATCTTGCGTCTCGAAACCCTGAGGTTTTCAACCACCCGTTTATTTCTAAGCAATTTGGATAAGCTGTAACACCATGTGAAAGGGGCTCCCCTGGTGACAGTCACTACAGTCTGGTGTCCAGGGTGGTCTGGGCCTGCAGACCCAGGCAACTTCACAATTGCTTTGTGTGCATATCACATTTTTAAGTAACTCCAGTCTTCAATGTGGTAGATCTCCTGTTGCTCATTGCTGCCTAAGATACTGAGAAGTGGAATAGAGTTAAAATCTTTATTTACCTTTGTTGTGCTGGTACAATTCACTTTGCAGCAGAGGCTTGTGGCTGACTTCAACCCCTGTTCAGCTCCATTAGTGTGGAGGTAACGTGGATCTTCCCTGAGCTCATTTCAGCAATTTTTTTTTTTTTAATTTCCTTGGGCAGCATTAAATAGGAGCACTTAAAAGTCACATTTCAAAAGGATCTCTGAAATATTCCTGTTCAGATTAACTTCTTGTATAGTAATTGCTGCAGAGTGTGAGCTGTGAAACAAGGACTAAATGTTTCACTCAAATTCCCTTCTCTTGCAGGGACGTTGTGGAAGTTCTGCTGAGGAACGACGCTCTCACCAATGTGGCAGATTGCAAGGGCTGTTACCCCCTGCACTTGGCAGCCTGGAAGGGAGATGCTGACATAGTGAAGCTCCTCATCCACCAGGGCCCTTCGCACACCAAAGTGAATGAGCAGGTCTGCCTGATTTTCTCTAATGTATCATTGAACCACTTCCCTGGCATGGAGAGAGACTCCTCCAGCTGACTCCTGACCCTTCCCAAACCAGCAGCAATGGTTGTAAGGTCTTACTTGCTGGTGGGATAAGAGAGGCGCTGCCTAAAGCAACACATTCAGTTCTGTGTTAGTGGTAGGATGAGAAAGGTTTTTAAGTTTTATAAAGAGACACATGAATATGAGAACTGCTCAACACTTAGGAAGTGGTCTCCTGCTTCTGGGCTTCTAAAACTAACCCACAGTTTTCCTTTCAGCTGCTGGATAGCTGAGCAGGTTTCTAGTTCTGCAGAGGATCCATTGGCTCCCTCCTTTGGGAACTAATCAAGGCAGCTTTGTTCAGTCTCTTTGGCCGTGCTCTCTTAGCTGCTCTCCTGGCTTGTCTCTGGCACTTGCTCCAGTTCACTGATTTGTAAGTTCTAAGATAATTTTAACCCTACTTGCCCCCAGATAAATCCCTAGCTTAATCTTCAAGAATTATTTTCTCAATCAAGCAAGAAAAAAAAAAGCTTCTTGGATTCATTCCTTTTGTCAAGCTGATGATTTTGGTCTGGGGTGCAGAGGGAGTGAGGGGCATGAGACAGCTGTGTCCACTCCAGAGGGCTGGCTCCTGTGGAGCTGCCCCATGGACATCAGAGGTATCTTAAAATTCCAGGGAACTTCTGAATTGCTACTGCTGGAAGACCCAAATATTCCTGTTGTTTCAGAGTTTTGTTTAAGGGAACTGGTTTAGTGAGTGAGGCCATCAGAGCAGTGTCATTGAACTGCCCCTCCCTGGGTGAGCCTGGCAGACACACGGTGACAGCCCAGATCAGGTGGCTAAAGCTGCAGTGGGCTGTGCTTGTCCTGTCCCTAAGGCAGGAACATCAGATGTCCCTGTGAATCAACTCCCAAACCACTCAGGTGTTCTTCCAGGGGAAAGGAGTAAACCCAAATAGGTTTGCCTGCCTTAATGCCACCAGGCTAAACCTGAGCATTCATTCCAGAGGTAATTTCCAGGTAGGTCAGACACTCCTGGCTCGAGTCCAGCTCACAATCAAGGTGGGGAGCTGGGAGTCCCTGCTGTTGATTTGCTCCATGGTACCTTTTCAGAAGCTGGGGAGCAGACTCTTTTCAGAGGCAGGTTTAGGAGTCCCAGTTCTTCTTTGTGAGGACCCAAGTGCCCCACTGAAGTTTCCCAGGGTGGGTAACTCAATGCACCATGCTGCCCCAGGGCTAAATGCTGCTAAAACATCATGGAATGCAAAATCTGGTTGTAATGCAATTCCCTACCACTCCTCCATTGAGTAGGAATAACAAGGAGCATGTGTTCTGATGTCTCTGCTGATAGTTTTCCAATTTGGGGCTGTGGTTTGTCATGTCTCCAGGCATAGCTGCAGGCACTCAGTCTGATTACATAGGCTTGAGTGCAGGTAGCCCTTCACAATCAATCTGACAAGAGCTGAGTGAGGGCCCTGAGTGGAAATGTTCTGCTCTGAGTAGAGCAGGTAGAGGGGAGATCTTTGCTAAAGATCCAAAGCTTAGTATGATCCTTCCAGGTAATGTTTCATTAATGTCTGTTTAGTAGGAACCCTGTTAAATGAGAGAAGTCAGCTGAGGAGCCTGTGCTTGGAGCCTGGTCCAGGTTACAGCAATCCCAGCTGGAATGGCTTTTGCTGGTCATGGCTCTGACTGGAACAAGGTGCTGTGTCCTGGCGTTCCACCCCTTGGAGTCACCCATTGCTTTGTTGCTGTATCTCACCCATTTCATTATCACATTTTTTTCTTTTTCCTCTTCCTTTTTGTAGAATGCTCTTGAGATCAAAGAACTCAAAAAGTACGGCCCCTTTGACCCATATATCAATGCCAAGGTGTGTACTTTGCTGTCAGCATTTCACTGCATCATCACTCCAAGCTGCACTCGCGTGCTTCCAGGTGCAATGATACCTGTTCACTTCGCAGCTGCTTGGGGGAAAAGGAAAATGGGACCATTTATTTACTGTGGGTTTCTCTCTTCAAAGCAGTTATAGAAACATAATTAAAGGGAAGCTTTTCCTTACTTTCCTGGGGGCTCCTTCCTTGCTTAGCCTTGTAGGACTCGCAGTGATGGTCAGTTTGCTTGATTGGGCTGGATGACTTCCCAAAGGTAATGTTACTTCAATTAAATGTTTTAGGTTTTGTTTCATGTGCTGATGTTGCTGATAAATGCAAAGAGAAGGAATTTTTTTTCCCTGCTTAACCATGGATGCATTTTCTCTGTGGGCTGTTTGGAGTGAATTTTGATGCCTTTTCTCCTACCAAATGCATAATGCTGTGTGTGTTGTTTGAATGGACAGTTAATTCCTGTGGTGGTGGTGGGGAGAAGGGAGGGCAGTGATGTTCCTGCCTCCCTTCCCAAGTCCTCCATGTCCTGCTAATTACATCAGTCTCTCTCTTTTGATGTTCAGTCCGTGGTGTCGTCTGACCCTTCAGCCCTGGTCTCCTGTTCCTGTTTTCTGGCCTGTTTTGCTCCTCTCTTTTTTTCAGTTGTTCTTGAGCTACAAAAGACACAACATCAGCTCATGCAATGTGCTGAGATCGAGCTGTTGAAGAAGCAGATCAAATTCCTGGTGGTGTTTTCTCAGACACACCATTTTTCAGTTTTATTTCTAGTGAAGCTGCAAGCCAGGGATGGCAAACAGTCTGCTGCTCTGTCCTGAGACACCTCTGCCCTGAGCCGCCACACCACAGCTGTTTCCAGCCAGTTATTTTGGATCCAGCCATCCATGGCAGATTTCTGTCTCTCAGCATTTCCCTCTGCAGGACCTTAGAAACACACAGCCAGAGTTCCTGTGCTTGCTGGAAGTTAGGCATGGTTTTGCAGAGCCCTGTTTCGGGGTAACCAGTGCCCATCCTCTGAGCACAAACGCATTCCCATGAAGCTCATCTGAATTGGGGGTTTTTACAAAAATCCAGATCAGAATTTTATGCTAAGGAATGTCTTCTGTGGAAACATCATAGTTGAACAGCTCAGTTGACTGAAAGGAGCTTCCTAAAATATTGTCAGTAACCAAGTAAAATGTTACACTCTCCAGTACAGGGATGTTGAATGAAGAAGGAATGTAAAGCAGGAATACCCAAGGAGCGCCCTTCCTTGTGGATTTTTATTTACAGAATCCTCTAATTATTGTTTTATGTTGTGGAGAGGTGCATTATTTAAATTTTTAGTTCAATGTTCACAATGGCTGAGGTGCTCTCTAGAGCAAGACAAGATTTTGGGAATCTTTGCTTTGATTTTAAGGGGAGAGAGATGATTTGCACACAGTTGTTGGGTTCATTACAAGTTCTGGCCAGCTTTGCACCAGTTCCTGGCCAGCTGTGAAGAGCATGTGGAGTTGTACCTGTCACACAAACCCTGGTGTTTTCTCAGTAGCACTAGAGCAGCCAAACGGCAGGTTGTCAATAGGGCAGGGCTCTGTTGGACACTCAGACACAGACAAAAATCCTACAAAGGAATGTTAGAAGTAGGTTGGATGGGACTGAAGGGCTGTTTAGCCACTTTCCCCAGCCCTGGGGCAGGATCAAGTCTCCCTAAACCATTCCTGACCAGGGTTTGCCCACCAACTTCTCAAAAACCTCGAGAGGGGCAGCTCTGTGGCCTTTGGCAGTTTATTCAACCCTTCAGATCTTTGCAGGTCAGAAAACTTTCCCTTATTTAAACCAAGTCTCCCTTTGCTCAGTCAGAGCCATCTCACGGTGTGTTGGTAGTGGGGCGGTGCAGGACGGACACAGCACTTGAAAGGGCTGTGAATTCTCCACTTTAGCATGGGATGAGGGACAGCAGGGCTGTGTTTGGTGAGTGGTATCTCATTACCAGGGCTTGAAACCTGTGCTGGAGCCCATAAGAAAGCAGAGCCATCCCTACTCGTGTTCTCTTTGTGCTCTGCAGACAGGCATTGCTCCCAGCTCCTCTCTCCTGGCTGAGAGCTGGGGGGATGCAAGGATTCCTGCAGGAATGCAGCCCCTCAGCCCTCCTGAGTGCTCTGTTTTTTTAAGTAGTTCTGAAATTTGAAGCCATGTGCCTTCTGGCTGCTGGAATGGAATTTTCCCTTTCCATCTCTGACACATCTGTAGGTCTGAGCACTCCTGCTCAGGTTCTGCTCCGGTTTGTGCCTGGAGAGGTGACGCAGGAAGGGAGCAAACTCCCTTGCCTGGAAGAGCTGTAGTATTTTTGGCTGCTGGAAACTCCCAAAATGGAGGCAATAAAGGCTCAGGCAGTAGTGGGAGTTTCCACTGCACAGTCAGGAACTGGGAGAGATTTGCTGTAATAATTCAGGGGAGTTATGCCACTTGGTGAGCTCTGCTGCAGGAGGAAAGTCTGGGGATTTTGCCTCGAGCATCGGAGCCCCAGTCTGCTTAGGGAAAATTGGACTGAATTGCAGGGAAGATGAGGGAAGTCTCCAGCAATTACGTTTTTAAAGGATGTTGTGTTCCCACTTCTGAGCCCTCAGGCAGGTGCTTGGAAGTGCTGCATGCTTTAAAGCCCCCCTGAGGGATACATACCCTGTGCTAGGGAGAAAGGAGAGGGGAGGGCAGTCCTAGCTAAGGAAATCCTCAGTAGCCAGGGCTGGCCTGGCACGAGCAGTGTGTGCCCCCACAGCTCTGGGGCAGGGCCCCACTGCTCAGAGGGGCTGGGGTCATCCAGTGTTTCTACAAAGCTTGGCAGCAAGGATCCCTTGTGCCACAGGGCAGGCTGAAAGCCTGGGCCCAGCTGTCATGGGCTCCCTGATCCCTGCATTCCCAACCCTTTCAAATGGGAATAATGGGATTTGCCAACCCTGTAAATGCCCAAGAGCAGCAGCGTGAGCTGACGGGCAGGTGCGAGCTCTGATGTTCTCTACTCTGTCCCCTCTCACTCCATTTGTATATTTTATGTGCAGACTTCTGTATCCTGCAGTAACCTCTGTCCACGTGTATGTGCCTCCCCCCAGGATAGAGCCTGTTTGACTTGGACCTTCTGTGCTGGCAGCGATGCTTTGCCCCGTTTGCCCCTTCCCCTGCATGTGCCTGGTGCTGCTCCTGCCTCCTTCGCTTTGCTTCCACACAAGCTGCAGCTGCCGGAGCCTCTCCCAGCTCCTGCTCCCCTGGTGCTTTGCCTGTGGCTGAGAAGTGATGCAAAAGCCAGATACAAATGGGGGTTGGACAGAACTCCTGTGAACCTGAGAGTGACTGAACACCTCACCAGGATCCGCGTGCTTGTGCAGCCACACGAATTTGTGACGTGGTGCAAAATACTGAGCAGTGTCCCCAGGCATGCTTGTGCTCTCACAGCAGGCAGGCAGGGATCAAATTCCCTTCTGCAGTGGTGCTGCTGCCTCCAGCAGGACAAGAACGTTCTGTTTATTTTAATGGAAATGTTGATAAAATAACAAATTCATGATTCTTTCAGTTGAAGTGTGTAACTGTTTGCATTTAACTTTTTGGGGTGTCAAATTGTCAGATAGTTGTTTCTAAAGTGCTTAAACCAGAATCCCTCTGTGGATGATGCACAGTAGTAAAATTAGAAACTTGAGAGGAATTTAATTTGAGAAAAGGCCGTGTTAGATCTGGCTGTGTTCTTATTTTGCACCTACGTGTGCCGGGTATTGGACTGCTCATCTTTTGGCTTTGCATTGCTGGTTCTTAGCCTGGCTGCTGCTGCACACACAGATTTGGGTCTGGCTTCCAGCTGGGGGTGCTCCCTTGTCACTGAGACATTGCTTCCCTCAGCTGACCTGAGCCCTGGCTTGTTCCTGCGGTGGTGGAATTGCACAGCTCTCTGGTTCACAAACTGCATGGGACTGGGTGCACCCTTTCTCTAAACAGCCGGAATTGCAGAGGTACAATGACTGTTATAACCAGGATAAGTAGGGTTTGAAACAATTGAAGTTTAAATCTAAAATGATGACGATGAAGCTCCAACAAATAGAATTCATACAACAGGTTGCCTGCCTTATATTCAGTCTTTTATTTTTGTGGCACCCTGAAGTGTGGGATGCTGCCAAGATACCAGACTGCCTTCCCCAGGTGCCAGCAGAATTAATGGGAATCTGGATGTAGCTCAACATCCCTTAAACTTTAGCGTGGCCCCTGGATTCTGATCCCAGTGTTTGGAAAACAGGCTGGTTCATCTGTAGTCTCTTTCCCACAGCCTGAGGGTGTTGTTCTGCACATCCCTGAAGCTGTGGCTGGGTGGGCCGGTCAATGAGCCTGTGAGGGGATGGTAAACGGCCAGGGAGATGGTGAAACATTGCTCAGGCTGGTTTACACTGGGCTCTCTGCTTCCCCACTGCTTTTTCTGTCTTGTTTTTGCATTTAAACTTCAATGTTGGAGCGAGGCACGGGGCGGCCGCTGCCCCGGCCCTGATGCGCTGCCGCTTGTGCCCCGCAGAACAATGACAACGAGACAGCGCTGCACTGCGCGGCCCAGCACGGCCACACCGAGGTGGTGAAGGTGCTGCTGGAGGAGCTCACCGACCCCACCATGCGCAACAACAAGTTCGAGACCCCCCTGGACCTGGCCGCGCTCTACGGGAGGCTGGAAGTGGTCAAGATGCTCCTGAACGCCCACCCCAACCTTTTAAGCTGCAACACTAAGAAACACACTCCGCTGCACCTGGCAGCCAGGAACGGTCACAAAGCTGTGGTCCACGTCCTCCTGGATGCTGGCATGGACAGCAACTACCAGGTACCTGGTGTGTCTGAGTGGGGCTGGGCTGGGGATTGGAGAGCTCCACCAGCCCTCCTTGCAGAGGGAGCACTCAGAAGCTGAGGAGAGCTTTGTGTTCCGCTGGGCTGTCTGTGCAGCTCTGGGGTGCTTGGGGAGGCTGCCCAAAGGGACTTGGGTGCTGTGCATGCCTCACGCCTGCGCAGGGGCCGGGCAAAGCCCCAGACACGCAGTGAGGGAAACACCCCTTGGCCAAAGTTATTCTGTCCTGCAGTGCTGTGAGCTCTTGATAGCAGTGGAGGCAAATGTGTCTCTTTCTATCAAGCCACTTGTGAATGTGCTGTTTTCACAGCAATGGCTTTTATGTGGGTCTTGTCTTTCCTTGTCAGGACATGACCTCTTGCCAAGCTGTAGAAGGCCCTTTGTTGGTCTCTCTGAAACCATCCCCATTTTTCCATCCCACATCCTCAGCATTGTAATCATGTTGATAGTCCGTCCTCAGCCATAGGTAGTGCTGCCCACACCTTGTGTACAACGCCATGTATTTATTGCTTCTGTAACCCTCTAAGCCGTGCCTCCCTCACCATTCCCTGCTGTCTGGCTTCATGCTATGTTTCCATTTAATTTGCAGACTGAGAAAGGCAGTGCTTTGCACGAAGCTGCTTTGTTTGGCAAGACAGATGTGGTACAAATATTGCTGGCTGCAGGTGAGAGACTGTTCCCCCTTTGAAGCACTAATGTGGTGATCCCTTCACCCAGAGCTTGAGGAAATCCCTTTCTAGTGCAGCAGGTTTCTCCATCCAGCTGTCGGAGCTCCTCGGAGTGGGATATAGAAGAGGTTGGCTTTCGGAGTTTGGCTTTAGATTTGTCTCTAGAGTGTTTTTCAGCTCCCCCCAGTGATGATCACAAATGTCACTTGATGAAAGGCATGAACCTGCACATAGTTAGACAGTATTCTTGCTTTTGCCCTCTGTACCCCTGTTGCCACAGGTATTGATGTGAACATAAAGGATAACAGAGGCCTGACCGCTCTGGACATTGTGAGGGAGCTTCCTTCCCAGAAAAGCCAGCACATAGCAGCTCTCATCGAAGGTGGGTGAAGCAGCTCTGCCTGTGGGGAGGAGGGGAAAACTCAGGATGCTGATTATGGCGGGACAGGTATAGGATGTGCTTTCCTAGACCTGGAAAGTGCTGAAAGCAAAGCAACTTCAGGCAGTGTTGGAAGGAATGGTGCTGGAACGCTGGGGTGAGGTTCTCCAGACCAAATGTTTGGAGGAGGACTTGGGGGGATTTAGGAGGGATTAGCCCTTTGCTGAGGGAGTGTGGCGTGACTTTTACAGTTTAAATGGGCTTAATTGAGCTTTGTTTAGCTCACTTTAGAAGTTAATTAAAATTAAGGATATCCTAAATCTGCTTGCGGAATGCAAAGTAACAGCTTTAGAAATGGTTTTGGTGTAACTCCCCTTTACGTGTCTGTGTAGGCAAATTGTTGTCCACAGATCTCATATCCTGCTCCTCGCCTCGTTGTGAGGCTTGGGCATGGAATCTGCAGATGAGATTTACAGAAAAGGCCTTGATTACTTGTGGTTTATAAAGGAGCCTAGTCCATTGTGTCTGTCCAAATTCGGGAATGAAATGTGACATCTTGGCTAAATTCATACCTTGTAATTACGCTGTCTGCATTTCCTCTCAGCTGTGGGGAGGATCAGAAGCATTTGGAGCTGGGGTGTGTTATTCATGCTGAGCATTTTGGAGCTTTGCAGGTTCAAAGCACTTCTCTGACTTTTAACTAAGCTGTGCCTGTGAGGCTGGTAGGTTTGAGCTTTATTCTGAAACTGAAGACAAAGATGGGCTTTAAAACGGAAGGTGTTGCAGATAAAGGCTGTTAGTTTGCACCAGGAGGGAGCTGCTGTTGGATGTTACATCAGCTGAATGTTTCTGGCTTTGCCTGTGGTTGGGGGGCTGCAGCTGGAATTGCTTTCTCTTGTTATGACTCTGTTCAGTGATGGAGCTTGTCTCTACAACACGACTCTGCTCCGTGACTCTGTGTCCGTGCAGCAGCTTTGCAGCTTTCTGATTAAAGACTCTGAAAGTTCAAAGGCCCATCCATACCCTTGTGCCTGTGATTAAAGAGGCCGCCTGCTTCTATTTTGGGATCTGAGCTGCAAGTTTTAATGTTATTTTTTTTGGACACTTAATAAGCTGACACTTGGCCTTCCACTCACGAGGGAGGAAGCACCATGTGCTGAAGGGGACAGAAAACCAGATTGACGTGAGCTGACGCTGTCCCCCAACCCCATTGCAGATTACACCGTTGGGAAGAAAAGTGCCAAAGCTGTGGAGAAATCTGCTCCAGCCCCGCTCGTTCCAGCCACCGATCCCTCGGGCCGGATATCTCAGGGTGGGCATCACCAGCTTTCCTCTCCCTGCCAGCACAGAGGTCAGGAGATCCAGCGACAATCCTGTCTCTCTCTTTGCCCCCTCAGGTGATGTGGACAAAGCTGTCACAGAGCTGATCATCGATTTCGATGTGAACCCTGAAGAGGAGAGCCCGTATGAAGCTTTGTACAACGCCACGTCCTGCCACTCCCTGGACAGCCTGGCCAGCGGGAGATCGTCCGACCGGGAGTCTGTGAATAAGGAAGCTGAACCGAGCGGCCTCAAAGCAGCCGGAGTCAGGCCTGTACGTAGCTCTGTGTGCTCACCCCTGCCTGCCCTAGAGACACAGGAGGCTGACCTGCAAGGTCAGGTTTCACAGCAGGCTGCCCCAGCTTGAGGAAATCTTTAAACCCTTTCCTGACAATGATTAGAGCAGGCAGGTACCGCTCCTTCTCCCCTGCCCTGTTCATGGGCAGTAGCCCCATGTATTGCCTACAAGCAGCTGCTTCTTTGTGCCTGGGTTTCACCTCATGTGGCATCCTTCTGTTTTCTGGCAGTTGGATACCAGTGCCGGTGAGTCTTGGTCTGTCAGGAGATTATATTTCACAGAAGGGCTCACTTCTTGTCCATAAAAAAGTTCTGGAAACTTTTGTGGAGCATTTTCTCGTGTCTTGCTCACTGCTTTGCCAAAGCAAAGGCTCTCAGGAAATTATCTGTAAGAATAATCTGTTGGAGACTAGTTGGCAGTGGAAGGGGATTTTTGTGTATTACTACTTGCAGAGCTCTGTAGAGGGTACTCCAGGCTTTACAAGGCAGCACAGAGCTGCTGGAACTGTCCCCAGAGAAGTCTTCCTCACCTTCTGTCAGCTGCATCTGCTGGCCCGATAGCGATTGGTGGGAAGGCTGCTGTGGGGCAGATGGGACATGGGCCCTGCAGTGCTGGGTCAGCTTCAGGCTCTGTGTTCTGTTGGTTTTCCAAAGCTTGCTCTGTGGAGGCGTTTTTGGACAAAAGGCAGAGCAGCAGTGAACAATTAAACTGCTGGGGGCACAGTAACCATGGTTCCCCTGTCTGCATAGAGGTGCAGCCTTTGGCTTATGCTGAGAGCGAGTAGAGTAGAAATGAGACAAAAGCTTTGGATGATGGACATTTTGACCAGATCTGTCAGGTGTGTAGTACCAGAGGCACTGTCCTGTTACTGATCAAATCTTGTCATTGTCCTGTGCTGATGGTGTCGGGTGTGAAATAAGCTCAGCTTTGTCACAATTAAGGAACGATGAAAGGCTGAACTGCAGTGAAAAGAGCAGGAAGAGGGAAATGCTCCGGTAGCTCGCTGGAGTTTCTCCCCAGACTTGCTGAGTTTGAGCAGTGCAGCTCTGCTGCTCCCTTTGCCATTAGATGGAGCTGTGGCTGGGCAGGAGGTGGCCCGGGATCTGCTCAGCCTCAGGACCAGGCAGCAGCTCCAGCTGCCCAGTGGCAATCCCAGGATACTGGAGAACAGTTTAGCATTGTTTCTTGATCTCTAGAGTTTTCCACTATTAAAGGTGCCTCTGGCATCAGTTTCACTGAGCCACAATCCCTCTCTCCCCATCAGCTCATTGCTCACTCCCCTGTGCAGTGCTGTGGAGGTGCTGGTCTGGGTCTGAGTGAGACCTGTGTGAACAGATTGGTGTCCTGAGGAAGAGGAGGAGGAAAGGCAGCAGCCATTGCCCAGCCATTAGGGCTGAACTCCTCCACTCAGATTAGTTTGAAGAGGTCCTTGCTGCATCCACAGCAGTGGGGACATAGAGCTGTACCTGTGCAGCTGACAGTGCCTGTCTCACCCACAGAGAGAACGTCCTCCCCCGCCGGCCAAGCCCCCGCCTGATGAAGAGGAGGAGCAGAATGTGGAGAAGAAGACAGGCCACAGTGCTCCCTGTGAGGTACACGGGGCCTGCTCGGGGGTGTTTCATGGGAGAGCAGTTCAGACGTCAGTTTTAATAGTTTGGGAGGAGCCAAGGATGCTGTTACCTCCTGTGCTAGCTGGGCTGTGAATGTGAAGTATTCCCTCACTCAGCATTGCTGCTGTCCCTTACCATGGGAACTTCCTTTGTCCGGTTCTTCCAGGGCACCTCAGAATTGACCTTCAGCCTTACTTTCCTATTCTTGGCTGAGAATTCCCTTAGGATGAGATTTTTCTGACCCACGTTGCGATGTGGACCATTGCCCACTAGTAATGATCCCACCGCAAGCATCTTCAGTTGGACTGAAACACAGAGGGACCATGAGTTCCTGCTTCCTCTGAGCTCCCAGCTGTGGAGGAGCTGCGTGGGTTTGTGGGTTCCACTGACATAAGCAGGGATCAGGGGCTTGAATTCAGCTGAGGATCTGGCTTAGCACATGTTAAAGCTGCCTTCTGCAGGGTCAGTGCATGTGAGCTGCTTTCTGATGGAGTTCAAGCTCTCCCATTCTGTATTGTTGCTCCTGGGCTTCCTGTTGCTCATCTCATTCACCTGCCTGTGAAGTAAGGACTCTCCGGGAGACATGGCTGTGGGAAACCACAAATGTGCCTTGGCAACTTCTACTGACACCCAGGAAAACCTTCAAAGCAAATCCAAATCCTGTGGATTTCTGTGCTCTCCCAAAGGCAGTGGGTTGTATGTGAAGCCCGTGGAGTGTGGCCCACCTCTGCTGTTGGAGCAGGCTCTGGTTCAGCAGGTGCTTTCTTTGAATGTGCTGGTCTGCTGGACTTCTGCAAGGCATAAATGAGATCTGTTTTCTGGACTGTGTCAAATCCACACAAGGCACGAGCAAACATGGCCTGCTGTAATAAAACTGAGTGCAGAGAGCGTGTAAATTCTGAGCCATGTGTAAACAGAGAAACTGGGATGTGACACTGTGGACTGATCCCTGCACTGCTGCTGCTCAAATGCAGGGGGTGATAACCAGTCCTGTGCCTGGCTCTGGCAGAGGAGAGCTGGGCAGCAGGTCATGGCGTAATTAGGAAGCAGAACTTGTTTATGACAATAAACACGAGGGAGGGAAACGTGCCCTGACCGTTCCTGCTGAGCTTTCTTGCCATGTTTAATTACCAAACACCTGCTGTGTTGTCCTGCCTTTAATGGGTTTGGAAGCACAATCCATTAAAGGAAATCTTGCTGGCAAATGGCAAAGTGACTCACTGGGAAGACCTTGATTTGCAACCAGCTTCAGTGACAAAATGACAGTTTTCCTTTGCTTGCTCCTCCTGGCCTGCTCTGCTTTTTTGACTCTTGCCCATCTTTTATCACCCCAGTGCCTGTTCTCCCTGGGCCGGGCAGGCATGCACACGCTCCGGGAATGCTGTAAACGTTCTTCTGCAGCATCCCAATTTGCCACCCTCCAGCCCTGCTCTCCCATTGGAGCCAGGACACTTAGTCATTGAGTATTCTGGGGTTGGGCCAAACTCTAGTTTTCTAAAGTAGTCTTTTTATTCCTTGCCAAGATGGGGCTATCAGTCAAAACAGATGAGCGTAAACAAGAAACTTCACTTTCATCACGGAAGAACGTTGGTACAAACAGGGAAAGGAGCTGATTGTGTGGAGGTGCTTGAGTGGTGCCTTTCACTATCTTCAGAAACCTTCTGGGTTTGGAGCTGAGTAAGAGTCTGCATTGTCAAATTAAACTTCAGTTCCAGTTGTTTACTGCTTGTCTCCGGAAGGGAAGCGCAGATCAAGGACGAGGCGCCACGTTGGCTCCAGGAGTTTGGTCTGCAGCTCTGGGGAGGGAGGAGAGAGGAAGAGATGAGTTACCCTTTAAAAGTCTTTCAAAGTCCTCTGCTGAGGATTAAGTACGCCTTAAAGAGCATCCTCATTGTTCACAGCATCTTATCTTTGGGCTTTGCTACCAGTCAACATTTACACATGCAAACACCATGGTTGAAGAACTGAAAGCTGAACTGGAAGAAAGCTTTGCTTGCTGTTGTTGCTCCTGGTCACAGAGCCAACAGAGCAAGCAGGGTTCTCCAGCAATGGTCTTCACTTTGAGTGAATTTGAACCCGAAACTCTGTTTAGAGCTTGGGAGGATGAGAGATGGAGAAAATAAAGTGTAACCAGGCCTATGAAAATTCACAAAGCAAAAGCTGGGAACTGTGTACTGCTGGAGAGCTCCTGCCTTTGGTGCATTTAAAGAGGACAGCACAGGATTTGTCATCTGCAGAAGTGTCAGGAGAGCACTAGAGCCTGGCTGAAGGTCCAGGCTGCTGCTGTGCTAACAGGCTGCTGTGGGCAGGATTTTTCCAAGATCACTGGCAGGAACCTGTTACCTGCTGTTCTGGTCTGATGGTTTTGTGCCACCATCTGGTCAGAAATTTTTCCCTAATTTGCTCATTATGAGCCCCTTCACCTGGAAAGGAGCAGGTCTGCCTGGCAGCTCCTGCTCAAAGCAGGTAGAATAAATTCTTCCCATGCTGGACATGGACTGTTTCCTCCCATTGGGAAAGTCACTTTAAAAGCCAGCTGGGCTCATGCACAACAGCACAGAGATGTCAGAATCCTGTCTGTGCTGCTGACTCTTGGGTGCCTCTCCAAGATTTCCTTACGCTCCCAGAGCTCCTGGCTGGGTTGCAGTCAGGTAGGTACCAGTTTGCCCTTGGAGCAGCTCTGGTGCTTTCACTTTGGGGAGAAGCAGGCGGTGGTGTGTGCTCTGCTGGTAAGGCAGCAGCAGGTCCAGGGGGCTGAGCAGTAGGAGCCCTTCCCTGGGGGCACGTTTTGTTCAGATCTGTTCTTCCCTGTCCTGGCAGCAGGTAGGAGTTGTTTGCTTTCTGGCTTGGGTTTGTCCCACGATGATTTGGTGTAGTCGCCCACGGGATCACAGAATGGTTTGGGTTGGAAGGCACCTTAAAGATCATCCAGTTCCACCCCTGCCATGGACAGGGACACCTTCCACTAGACCAGGTTACTCCAGGCCCCATCCAGCCTGGCCTTGAGCACTTCCAAGGCATTCACAGTTTTCTATCACTCCATGCCTGTCCCCAGCTCTCTTTGAACCTCTTAGGGTGCAGTCCCGTCATGTTGAGTTCCTGGGGCAGGGTTGCATCAACCTGCCAGGGTCTGGCCAGGAGATGGTGCTGAAAGGCAGCCGACTGTGCCGGCAGGGTGCCCTGGTGGCCAGATTAGCCCCATCGGCACTGGCATGGCACACAAGGGTATTCAGTGCCTGTCATCCTTGGCATTGATACAGACCAACACGCGGAGTCTGCAGCAAGACTCGTCTGGATCCTGCACCAAAACCTCATCCCTGGATCCTGCACCACAATCTCATCCCTGCACATGGATTGTGGCTTTCCAGAGCAGCTCAGAGAGAGTCTGCCAGGGTTACAAACCAGCTCTAAGTAGAGGTTTTGGGGGATTTAAATGAGCACAATTGCTGCTGCACAGTGTTAAGTTAAACTGAGTTCATACAGTGCTGCCTGAGGACTCTTTAGTTCTGAATAGGCCGTACATCCCGAGGTCAGAAATGCAGATCTGAGATGCCTGAGAGGGTGGCAGGGATTTGGGCTTTTGTTCTTTTCAGGCCCGTCCTAATAGGGCCAGCAGCTAAAAAGTGAATGACGATGCAAATTCCGGTAGCAACAGCGAGTCTGAGTTGGGATGAACAGGAATAACGGTCTCAGCTCTTTCCCCCTCCAGGCTGTCTGCAGCCTTTGCACAGTAACTCAGTTGGTCAGTGCTGGAAAGCTGTCAGCAGCCTGAAATACTAAAAACTAAAGGGGTTTGGGTGGGGTTTTTTTGAGGGGGTTAAACCAAAGGGGAGTGTTACATTTTGACTCACACTCCGGAGTGAAGGTGTTGCCTCTGCCAGTTCCATGCTTAACCCATGGCGTAGAGGCTGTGGGGTTTATGCTGGGACAAAGCATTGCTTTGCAGAGCACCACATTGTGCTGTTCTCCATTAGGCCTCTGCTGTCCGGGGGAAGAGCAGGGGAAGTGGAGCTGAGGAAGAGGAACACCCCTACGAGCTGTTGCTTACTGCAGAAACTAAAAAGCCGGTTGCAGTGGACAGGAAAACAAAAGGTGAGTGACCATCCAAAAAGCTTGCATGCACTTCAGGAAAACATGGAGGGCAGAGGGCAAGTGGAACAATGGAATTCTCTGCTGGGTGGGGGCTGGAGGGTGATTGTTGTGTTTCCTGGTAATCTCTCTGTAAAGGAGAGCTCTGATTGTTCCTGTACAGAGTGTACGCGGAGGAAGGGCAGCTCCGCTCTGGGATAGTTCAGAGATTGCAAGGATCCACTCTGTGACCTCAGATATGCCCAAATTTTGTGCCTGGCCAAGCAAAGACAGAGGGTGAGAGGCTGGAGGCTGTGCTGTGTTGTTCCAGGGGAGATAAGCAAGGCAAGTGTTCCAGTGAGCCGTGTTCTCCATCCAGCTGGCGCTGCAGGTTTCTGCTATCTTGCTGTAAAATCAACATCCTGCTCTGTGTTCGAGCTAATTTGAGATGGAAACTAACAGAGGAGAAAAACAAAAATGCATAGAGCGAGAACTAGAACTGACTGAAATCCACGGGGTGCACAGGTTAATATGAGGCAGTCTCTCCTCCTGCAGAAGGAACTTCATGCTTTACAAAGCATCTGGGAACACCTTGTCTCTTGTGTTTGGCCACTGTTGGCTTTTTGGCTTTCCCTCAACAATAACAACTAAAGATTTGTTTCGAGGGAAGAGATTTCGAGCTTTATTCAGAAGTCCTGAGCAGGAATTTGGGTGGATTTAGTTTGGACTCTCACATGGAAACCCCTGTCCCTTTGAGGATGGACAGGGCTAACGAGGACTCGAGGTGATGGCTCATTGACTGCCTTGTCAGACCTGCAGCTTTTTTCCCCTCCTTGCAGCATGATAGCTATCATTGCTCGAGTCCTGCTGCTCTCCTGGCTGTTCCAGGGTGGCACAAGAGGTCATTGTGTTCCCACCAGCACTTGCCAAAGCCACTCACTGCCAGAAGCAAAATTTGAGAGCTTTTCAGCTTGGTGCTTTGCAGTCTGGGCCAGGAACCGTCCTTGGGCAACAGCCCCTGAGCCTGGGCTTTCAGGCTCTCATCAGTGGGCAGCTATTGCTGGTTATTCAGGCATGAGCTATTCCAAGTGCTCCTCTCCTTCCCCTGGCTGCTGTGTCCAGGCTTGATTGGTAAGAGTGGAGGTGTATCCTCATTATGTGCCAGCTTAAAATAAAACCTCAGAGTAATGCAGCTGCATGTTCTTGATGCAAATCTCTTCCCCCCGAACACCTGAAGACTGGAGAAGTTGCAGGAGATCTTTATGGATCCTGTTGTGGATCCAGAGCAGAGTCCCATCTTTTATGTACAGCTGGAAAGATCAAAGCTGTGACTTCACGGTTTGCACTCCATGGAAAGTGTTGCTGTGTGGATAACAAGCCTGGAGCCCTTCCCACTGTTGCAGTGGGAGAAATTCAAGGATGCAGTTGAGTTTTCCCTGATCTTCCAGCATTTGCCTGCTCTTTAAGTGCAGTCAGCACTGTGGCTGATGGGGGAGGAGAAGATAAATTTGGGGAGTAGCAGAGTTGTTTTGGCAAAGAGTTAAACAGGAGCTGAGGGAGGGACCGAAGCCTTACTTGGGGTGTTGGAGAATTTTCCCACCTCTGGATCAGAAGGGTCCTGGAGCATCAAAGGCAGCAGCTTAGTCCCAAGAAACAGAACAGGCTGAAGCATGGCTTTGAACTGCTTCTTGGCTCTCATTCTGAGGGTCTGGCCTTCTGGATGAGTTCTGGAGGAGCCTTTGGTCAGGAGAGGAGAATTTGGGTTCTTGTGGCTGTTGAAAGGGCATTTCAGGGCAGCGGAAGGGCTGAATTTCAGGCACGCGGGTTTAATGGTGCCTTTCATCTGTGATAGCTGCCTTTGTTCCTCTGGCTGCCAGTTGTCCTGTGTCCAGCAAGCAGATGAATGTGGCATTATCCACTGGCTTTGGTGGCCTTTGTGTGTGTTAGAGCAGCTCGCTGTCACATGCTGGAGCACTGGGAGAAGTTGGCCTCATGTTTTGGGCAGAGTATCAGAAGTGGTTTAAGCCAAATGCTCTCCCATCCACTTTGGTGTGCAGTCACATGTGTGAAGTCAGGGCACTCAGGCCCTGTAATAGGGCGTGAAAATAAGGCAAGAGAGGAGGAATGTGTGTGGAGTGACCAGGAGGAGGCTTCTCTGCTCCTGCTGCCTCCAGAGAGTCCTGAGGGAGGGCGAATGTGGAAAAGCTTTTGAGTTTTGATCTGTTTGGCTTCTCAGGAATCACCCCCAGGTGCTGTCAGCAGTGACCAGCTGCAGGTAGGAGTTACTTGGTGCCTTCTGGTAGTTACTACAAACTGATATCTGCTGAGATTATTCTGTGCTGCTTCCATAGGAAACCCAGCTGGAAATCTCTGCATTGCTCTTCCTCCTGTTAAGAGATTTTCTTTGTGGTTATACTGGTTCAACCAGCACAATGTGACTGTGCTGCAAACCAGAGACTGGAATGAGCCAGCATTAAAGTCAGAACATGCTGCAGAGAGACTGAAAGAAATTCTTTTCTGAGAGCCAGAGTATGGCTGCTGAAACAGTGGGGTGGACATTGCTCCTTGGGATCTGTGGGGACACTTGGATATTGCAGACAAAGGTTTGGGGACAGAAAGCTCTTGGTTTGCTGTGAGATGAAGGACAGTATAAACCCACAGCCTACGTGTCCTCACGTGGTGTTATCGTGGACAAACGACAGACCCTTGTTTTATATCCCAGGCCCAAGCCCGTGTTTCTGCTGTCTCGGTGTTGTGCAGAGTCACATGAATGATCTCCCTACGCAGGACACCGTCTCATTGCCCTTTCTGAAGAGGGGAGTACAAAAGAGCAAAAGTTTGGGTGGATGAACTCTGCCTGGAATGGCTGAGCTTGGTGAGATTAACATGGGAGTGTGCCATCCTCAGCTGGCTTCCACACGTGGTACCTGGCTGTGGAATGAGCCTGTGTTTCAGTTCTGTTGTAGGTGAAGGTTATTTTTGCACCCTTCAAGGCCATCTTCCTCCTCTGGCCTTCTGTTTCACAGGAGGGAGATTTGCCTGCTCCTCACTTGACAAATTCTGGCATGATGTAACATGGGGAGCCTTTTCCATGTGCAAGTCAGAGGCTGCTCTATGGTCTCACTAATTTTGAGGGTGGGGAGCTTGTGCAAGCAGCAGCTGCAGTAACAGCTTCATTCTCCTAATCCAGGGCCATGAGACAAATCCTGCTGTTGATATACAGGGAAAGAAATCCAGTCAAGGCAGGGCGGTTACAGCTTAGCGTGGAGCGTTTAGGGAAGTGCTTCGTATCTGGAGTCCTCAGGCTGCTGGCAGGGAAGCTCTTGAATCCTCCCTGGGAAGCAGACAGTCTGTACCCAGGAGGGGCTCCTGATCCCCGGGAGGGTTGGGAGCAGCCGCTCCTATGGGTGAGACCTGCAGCAGGCTGCGGCTGAAAAAGTCAGGATCGGGCAGATGATCTGTGCTGGGATGTAAAATCAGTGAAGGGAGCTGGCAGAAGTGCCTGTGTTCAGGACCCTTTCTGAATGTAACTCAGGTGTAACTGGAGGATGATTCTTTCAGATGCCTTTAAAGGAGAGGCTTGGAGAGCCCTGCATGTTCCTGCTGCGTGCACCTCAGTGACAAAGAGTGAGATGACTTTCTACATTAGTTCTTTTGCCTACAGCTTTCAGGGCAGGCTTTGAAATGTCTCCTTTGAGATATTCCTCACGACTTCTGAGCAAGTGCTGTTGCCCTTGCTCCTTCCCTTCCTTCCCTGGCAGCTGCCCTGTATTTCAGAGTCCCTCTTCAGCTTGTGGATGAGTGGGTGGCTGGGATTCCTGTCCAACAGGAGCCCTTTTGTGAGGTGCTGGAGCTGGCTTTGGAGCACTTTGTTCTGGCTGGACTCAAGTGTTACAGCACATGGCACAAACTCTCGCCAGCCGCCTCTCTGCCTTCAGCAGAAATGTCAGTAAAGGTTCAGCTGGGGCATGGAAGAAATGTTTTCCAAGGAAGGGAAGAGGTTGGGAAGAAAAACTACACAAGTTTTTCTTTCCCCACAGGTTTATGTGACTGTCCATCACTGCTGTCCTGCTCACCTCTCCATGGCTTTGCATTAGTACCAGTCTGTTCTGTGAATGCGGCACATCTGATCTCCTCTGAGGTTTGTCCTCTGAGGTTTCTCTCCAGCACTGGAGCTTCAGAGCTTTATGCAAAGTAACTGAGCTCAGTCTGGCCTTGTAATCTGGGGTGCTGCTGCTGGCCCTGCTCAGCCAGCACAGGGACCTGCCTACCCTTGGCAGCTCCAGTCACAGAACTGGTGGTTTATGTGCCTGTGCAAGGGAGTCAACAACTACTTCACTGTCCTGGAATCTCTAACTCATAGGATCCAGGATGAGATAATCTCCTGCATCACTTGATCCCAGTGAGCATTGAGGGCTGTGGCTGCTCCTGGCCTTCCTGTGCCTCGTCAGGCACAGGGTACCTGGGACCCCCACACAAAGGCAAATTACTCATTGAGCCCTTTCCTGCTCATATCTGGTGTGAGGACAGACCACAAAACCCAACATGTGTTGATGTTTGAAAATCCCCATGTCAGGCTTGGTGCTGGAAAGGCACTGGGGGCTGAGTTGGGCTCTCTGCTGCTGCTAACAGGCTGCTTTTAGTTAAAGTAGAATTCATTATTTTGCTCACGGAAAGGAGGGTTCCTTTGCTTTGGCTTCCCAGAGCTGCTGTCCACAAAGCAGGCGATTTCCTCTTCACATCCAAACATCCTCCCTGCACTTCAGAGGCTTCTTATCGGAGTGCTTTGCCTTATTGTTCCCTTGCAGCATCGATTTTTAGTTCTCAGACTGAAGAGTTTATTCAGCACTAAATGGAAGCAGTTAAAATTCACAAGCAATGTTGGGAGGGTGAAAGAATCCTAGGAAACCAAAGTTAGATTTGTTGGCTTGACAGAGTTTTGCTTTTCCAGTTGAAACACTCGTTCAGCTGTGACAAAGGTGAGTACATGGGGGTGTGTGTGTGCACGCTCAGCACTTGGGATCAGTCAATTCTTCATGGTTTATGCAGGATCGTGGTACCTGATATTAAAGCTGCTGGGGCAGGAGTAGCTGGGAACCAGTGTCACGTTTCTGGGGCAGCTGGTGCTCCACCAGCTCTGACCACTCTGTGCTCAGTTCATTGCAAAAGAGACTTTTTGCTCAAGTTTCTTTCCTTGCATAAACTGTTTATTTCTCTCCCCTGAGCAGGGAGGAGAGGTTAAACTCGGAAGCCACTAGGGAGGGAAACAGTGGGTTTTTTTGGGAGCGGATTTTGGAACTCACAGGTCGATTACAGTCCAGGCGTTTTCCCACCCTGCAGGCCGTGCCAAGAGCCGGGCGCGCGGCTCTAAATAACGCTTTGGCCTTTATGGAAACAGATCAGATGTTCCAGGAGCCTCCGTCTTTGCTGCTCCCACCTCACTTGCTCTCTCTGCAGGATATAGTTAGCACTTCTCTTGGCCTTATATAGCAAGGGCTGATAGTTAGTGTTAACAGGAATAAAAAACACGGAGAGCTGCCAGATTGCGTAAATCGGGCCAGTGTTTGGAATTTCATAAATGCCATGACTTTGGGTACAAGTTGAGCACGCGGAACAATACGGAACTGTTCTCTCTTTATCTCTCCCTCCCTTGCTGAGGGAGGGCAGGGAGAGAGCTGGGATTTTGCTACTTCATCTTTTTTAATTTCCCCCTCCTCTCTGTTTTTCATCCCCTTGAAGACCACAGGAGGAGCAGTGGCGGCCGCAGCCAGGACTCTGCTGACAGCCAGGACATCCAGGTGCCAGAGCAGTTTTCAGGGTTGCTCCACGGCTCTTCTCCAATCTGTGAGATAAGCGAGGACCCTTTCAGGCTCGTTTCCTCCGCCGAGAAGGAGAACACGGAAGCCTCGAGCCACCCCGCTGCTATGCAGCTGGAGGATGCTGAGTTACCCTCGTCGGGATCAGCACGGAGCAGCTCCCCCGACCCCAAGCAGACGGCGGTGTACGCCACGGTGCAGCACGTCAATCGGGCGGATCCCGCAGCTGTAGTCACGCCCCACGTGCCACAGCACCCCGGCGGTGCCGAGCCAGAGGGGGACAGAGCTGTGGGCAGAGCCCACCCGGGCAGTAAACCCAAAGCCGAGCTCAAACTCAGCCGCAGCTTGTCGAAGTCGGACTCTGACCTGCTGACCTGCTCCCCGACGGAGGACGATGCCATGGGGAGCCGGAGCGAATCGCTCTCCAACTGCAGCACCGGCAAGAAGCGGCTGGAGAAGTCCCCATCCTTCGCTTCGGAGTGGGATGAGGTAAGGCTGAGCTTGCTAAAGAGCCTCTGTGCCAGGAATGACTCTGCAGCAGGAGCTCCCCTCTGCCACGCTGCCCTCAGGGGGTCCTGGGTGGGTTCCATTGCTTCTGCTAACTCTCACAAGGCATTTACAAGCACGTGCTCGCTTGGGAGCCTGTAAGGTGTTAAATTCCAAAAGACAGAATTCATTGGAGTGGGGAAGTAGCAACAATGCAAGCAGTTTCAAAGTTTTTTGCTCAAATGCAGGGCTTAGTTTCTTTTAGGCAAGCCAGATAAGTTTTCACGTCCCCAAAATGAGAAAGATTTGGTAACAGTGCACCTCACCAACCTTTCTCCTGGTCTCCTCCTTCCAGTTCTTCCCTGTTGACTAACCCAGTCTTGGAGGTGTTGTGTTGCTGGGTCTCTGCTGCTGGGGAGTGTGAGCAGTGCCCGGGGCTTTGTGGGGATGGAAGGAAGACAGTAATTAGGCTGGTCTGTGTATTTGATAGCTCCTGCTCTCCTCCTCACACACTTATTTCAGCGGCTGGTTAGCAGTCACTTTATTATCATATCGGACGCCCACGGACAGTTAAATATTTCATGCTCAGAAAGTTGGCCCTGGAGAGCCACTGGGGTGAGATTAAGTGTCCCTCTGAAATTCAGCACCGCAGCATTACTGAAACATTCTTTGGGGATGATTCTGTGCTGGGAGAGCCGGGGCTGCAGAAAAGATAAGCTCGGATGAACCACTCTTTGTACTCTGAAAGGAACCAAAACCCCTGGCGTGGTGCTGGGGGTGTGGAGCTGCGTGTGCCGGGCGTGGAAACCCGGGGGAGGGTTGTGCCCCTGCACTGGCTGGTGCTCAGCTCTCCAGCCCTGACTTGGAGAGAAAATTATCATCTGGGGAAAAAGGAGGTATTTAGAGATACTAAGAACAACGTGAGAATCCATCCCTCAGTCCATTCTCTCCCTCCCCCTCACTCCCTGCCGGGTCTCAGGGTTGCCAAATAGATATTTTCCTCTGCAGCTGCTTGGGCTGGAGAGGCTTCGCTGTTAATTGCCCGGGTCAGTTGTAGCCCGGCTTAGGGAAAGGCTCTGTAGCAGAAGGTTCTCTGGATGGGCTGGATAATTCCCTGTGCTTTTATCTGAGCTGTTTGCAGCAGACCCTGAAAGGGCAGAAGCCTTTGGCATGACTGCACTGGTAGCAGAGGTCAAGTGTTGGGCTGCCTGCACTGCCTCTGCTTCCTCTGCTCCGATGAACCCTCGGAGCTGCTTCCTCTTGCTTGTAAACAAATCCCTCATTTCCCCTGAGGCAGCTGGACAAGCCCCAGGAGAGGAATCTGCTTTTCCTTCCCCTTATGTTTAGGTGAGGAAATCAGAGAAAGAATGTGAAAAATTCACATCTGTCTGCAACGGGGCAGGTCTCACTTTTTAAATGTCTAGCTGGTCATAGTGGCAACAGTGAGATTTAAACATAAATGAAATGGTGTCATTGGGTGTTAAATTAGTTCCCTGGACGGGATAATGGATCTTCTCAGAATTGGATGCAACTTGCAGCTTCTGATTTACCAGGACAATATAAACCTTGTTGAGCCACCCCTGTTAGCAAAGGTTTGACTCTCCCTCTGTGCTAAGGGGAAACAATGGCAGATTTCTATTATTCTATTAATTTTAATAGCCTTTGTGCAGGTGACTAAGGGAAGTGATCCATGTGCAGCTCTCTGTGGCTCCCAGCCGTACACAGCAAGCTGAGGGCTCTGCCTGCTCGCCTGGCCAGCAGTAGCTGTGTCTGTGCAGGGCATAGGGGCTTGGGGAGGGATCTGTGGTGTCCTGGATGGATGGGAGCTGCAGCAAAGGCCGAGCTGACGCTGCTGTGGGCCGTGGTGGCTGACTGGGCACAGCAGAAAATCTGCTGCTTGGAAGCAAAGGGTCACAACTTTGCCCTGGCTGAGCTCTGCCAATGCCCTTTATTGGAAGTGGAAGGTGGTGCTGGCTTTGCCAAAAGGGTGGGATGGGGAAGGAGTGATTCACTTGGCAAAGCTTGTCCCTGTTCCCAGTTGCAGCTCCCCAGCTCCCAGGACCTGGCCCAGAGTGCAGCTTTGTGCTCTGTGCTGCCCAGGAGCCTGTTCTGCCTGTGTCCCATCTCCTCCTGACCCCCTTCTGCTTCCTGGGAGTGGGAAGGCACACGTGCAGCCACTGTCAGGTGGGAATTCTGTGTGAGCAAGGCAGAGAAGCTGTTACATCAAACATCCATGTATTGCTGAGAGCGAGGACCGAAAATGCTTGGTCCTGCTCTGGTGGGAAGCAGGGTGGGGGCAAGGAGGCATGTGAGGGGTAAAGCTCTCCATCAGCATAAGTATTTGAATCCTTCCAAACCTGGCTGAGGGCCGAAGTGATGGATTTGGCTTTCATCACTGACTAATGAATATCGAGCAGATGGGGATGAGTGGGGCAGCAGCAGCTCACTGGGGGTTTGGTACAGAATAACCTGTGTTTGCACCTCTGAAGGAGGGGGGCTCTTGCCCCCAGCCCCTTTTCAGGGCAGATTAACCTGCTCAGCCTTTCTCTGTAGAGCAGCTCCAGCCCTGCCCATCAGCCTGCTTCATCCTTCAGGCTCGAGGCCTGGGGCTGCTGGGGCTGCTCGTCTGCCCCGCAGGTGTTTGTAAGAAAAACGATCTGTTAAATGGTCAGGGCAAAGAACAAGGAAGGCTGCTGGGAATTAGCCTCAGACCTGGCTCCTGACATCCCTTAATGCTCCACTTCCAGCTGCCTGCTATTAGGTCAGCCACTCCAATGCTGAATTTGAATTTTGGAGGTTCCAGTATCTATCCCACAGAGTGAGGTGGTAGTTCTGTGTTCTGACTTAAGTCCTTCTAGGAAGAGATTAAACCTCCTTCCAAAAAAATTTAGGGAACTGAATCAAATGTTCATGTTACTTTAGGTTTTTTTTTAGAAAAAAGGAGGCGCACAGTCCACCTCTTTTTTTCCCCCCAAGTGAATTAGTTGAAGAACTAATGAATATTCTTTAGTTAATTATGGCACTGGACATTCATCTCTGGTGACTAACTGCAGTGATGCTCCATGGCTGCTGCGAAAGGAATGCTTTCCCATCTGCAGGATGTGGTGTTTTGCCGTTGCTGACCCGTTTTGGGGATGGTAATGTCCCCAAAGGATGGATGCCAGGAGCAGATTGTCACATATGTGGTGCCTTCCACCTCAGCACACGAGCTGGGAATCAACTTGGTGGAGGCTGTGGCTGCTGTGGGTGCCTTTAGACCTTGTCGAGACTGTTGGGTGCTGCAGTACCCAGTGGAATCAGTGCCTTAATTACAGGCTTACAGTGGAGGATTAACAACATTTGCATTGAAATGTGAAACTTTCAGGAAAGCTCTTGATGCAAAACCTGCCACTGCCTTAAAACACCCAAGAGTTGAAATTCAGAGCTGCCAGCCAGCACTGTTGAAAGAAAATGCAAATATTCCCCTTGATGCTCAGGGAGAGCTGCTGGTTTTGTGACTGGTGAAATTGCATCATGTAAAGGCTCAGGCATCAGCCTCTGCCTCCCAAAATGTTTCATTTATTCTCTTGGTTCAGGTGTTTAAATCTCAGCTTGCCCTGGGTTTGGCTGCTGGGACCAGGCAGAGGGTGGCTTAATTTGTCCCCGGGTGTCCCCTGCTCCAAGCTGACCCTTGCCCTCAGCTCACATTCCAGTTTCCCCTTTGCCTGAAATAGTTTGGAATTCATTTTTGTCTAGGGCAAAAGCAGTAGTGGGGTCAGTATTTTTGGTCTTGATTTCTGCTAAACAAGCATGGCCATCAGGGTCTTAATCAGCTTAATTATTGGGCTGATTATTCTATTATCTCCAGATCCCAATGCTTCCTCTTGTTTTTCCTGTGCTAAGGTCAGGAATTCTTACATCATCCCTCACGTCCAGTCTCTTCCCTTTGCCCCCAATGGTGAGATTTCCTCCAGCCTGATGAACTTTTTGAAGTGAAAGCTTTTGTGTTTCCACCACTTTTAAATCTGCTGCAAAGGCCCAGCCTGTTGGGATTATGAGCCAATGTGGAACTAAGCCAGCCCAAGCCAATGTAAGACAATTCACTGCTTTTACAGGAAAACTGGTGTGCTGAAAGGCAAATGTAAAGACCAGGCATGCTTTGTTCCAGTGTTTAGCTGCAAGGGTTGGACACAACAGGGGTGATATTTTCCAGTACAGCAGCTCCATCCACCTCTGTGTGTGTTTCTATAGTAGCTTCTCAAGAGTGTGAACTCACTATTTGCAAATCAGAAGCTTTTGATTCTTCTGTGTGAATGAGTCGTGCTCTGACGGATGTTCTCGTTATGTAACAGCCTTGTGATCATTGGTGTTTTGGGGACATTTTTGTTTCTCAGGAACAGAAATGTCCGGCCGCAGTGTCCTTACTAAATCCAGTCCTTCATTATATTCTCTTCCGCTTTAAGTTGCATCTTCCAGCATTTCTGAGGCTTTTATTTTTAAAAAAAAGTCTTTAAATCTCTCTCTCCAGTCTGGAGCAGCTTTAATGCTCTGCCTCATGTCCCACAGGCCGGAGCCAGCCTTGTTTGAGAGCCTTATGTTGCTTTGGGGTTTGTGTTAGGATGCAGGAATATGGAAAGACAGTGAATTGATTCGGTATTTTCTGGGGGTTTGCCTTTTTTACTGTGACTCAGAGTAGCCAGTGTCCAGTTGTTTTCCTGCTGTGGGCAGATGTGTTGCTGCATTTGGCCATTCTCTTTATCATGTCAGTGTTGGATTTTACTGTTTGTCAAAACAACACTGATATTTGGAGGGCTTTGATACTGCAGATCCATCACACACTGTTGTGAAATTCAAGTTTATACCGTAAGTTCATTTTGGTACGTGTTTAGATTTGTAACTTTGGGATTTGTACAAAAACATAGGCTGGAAAGTGGCGTGAAGCAACAAGCCCTGGTCCCCATCCAAGTGAATTTCTCAGAGACCATATTAAGCCAGAAAATGTGTTTGCCTTTATCACTGGCAAACAGTTGCAGAATGATTTGAAATAAATTCAGCAAGTCTCCATTCTGTGTGGAAGGCTGCTGGGGGAGGGTGTAGCACAGGAACTCTGGATTTGAGTGCTCAAATGTGCTGTGAACAACTGGCTGATGCAGTTTAGCTTTGAATTAATAAGTGAAGCATTATGTTTTCCAGGCCTCTGGTGTTTGTTATGGTAAGTTCATACAGACTGGTGTCTTTGGGAGACACGGAATATATTGAGCAATGAAATGTGAGCCCTGTGCTCCATGGGGTGGCAATGGGAGAGCATAAACTGAAGCATCATAAACTGAAGTGGTTTATGGGCTGTCACCAACCTAGAAATGAGACTCATGGCCCAGATCCAAATTTTTCAGGACTGTACTTGTACTAAGGAGTCAGCAGGTATCATCCCAGATCCTACTCTTGCTCCATCCCTTCGAGACATGCTGGTGGATGCTGCAATCCTGCCATCCCTCTGCTCAAGGATGTATCCCAGCTGGGTCTGAGCAGCCTCCCATCTTCCTTCAGGGGTGCAGGGTCAGTCAGAAATGTGGGGTTTGCTGTGGTGTTGGTGCAGAATGGAGGTGTCAGTGGTTCTGTGCTGCCCCAGCATCACCCATCGATCTCACATGCCTGTAGTTCTCCCCTGGAGTTTAGAGCTGACTTGCTGGGCTGTGATGGGGCTGGTCACATCATCACTGGGGGTTTGTTGTGCTCAAAGGGGTTTAAAACTGTAGAAGCAGCTTGTTTGGGGGTTGTTTTTTTTATAATTTCAAACCAAATCTGCCACATACCCCAGCTGTTGAATCTTAGAAATAATGAAGTCTTAACTCCTGACGCTCTCCTGGAATTGCAGAAATTTGAAAGACTGATAACCTTTCCACCCAACTTTGTAAGTAGCTTTTGAGACTGAAATCTGCTGCGAGAGCTGCTCTTGTCTGCTGAGCCTGAGCCCTGGGCGGGTTTGTACAATAGGTTATGAACCCTCAGTAATAAGGATTTATAATGGGAATCCTGCTATATTCTTAATTATACTCCAGCTGCAGGGTGTCATTATAGTGCACTAATGCCCTCCATATGGCAGATAGTGTGCATTTGGTTCTGTGTGGTTTTATTTAATTACAGACCTTTATCTGAGTAACTTCACTGCTCAGAGCCTGAGTGCAGGTGCACTGCAGCTCCTCTTCCTGGTGCTCAGGAATCACTGGTGATTTTTAAGCTGCCCATTTGGGAAGGGGCCACGGAGGAAGCAGAAGATGGCAACCCCCACACAAGCTGGTGACGCCCTGGCACAGGGTGCCCAGAGAAGCCATGGCTGCCCATCCCTGGAAGTGTCCAAGGCCAGGTTGGACAGGGCTTGGAGCAACCTGGGATAGTGGAAGGTGTCCCTGTCCATGGCAGGGGGTGGGACTGGGTGATCTTTAAGGTTCCTTCCAACCCAAACTGTTTGAGGATTCTGTGATTTTTAGTTCTCTCAGGATGACCTTGCTGTGTCCTTGGCAGTCTCTGCTGCGTGCAGAGACTGAGAACAAACCTCTGCATTTGCATTGATGGTGACCGTAAGGTGAGTTTTTATGAAGCCCCTTCCAGAAAGCTCCAGGAACATTGAGATTCCTCCTAGACTGGGTGAGTGTCACCCTGACACGGTGATGGTCAATCTGGTACTCTTCAAATGAGGCTGCTTCCCTGTGTGTGGGCAGACAGCCCATGTTGTGTGAAGCTCTTTATTCTGGGGACAAAAGCACCAGGGCTGGTTTAATTGCCCTCAGTCTCTCTCAATGGATTTGTTGGCTTCAAATTTCAGCAGTCTCTCTGGGGAAGAAAAGCTGGAGAGCTCAATATGGACACCACAGCTTGACATCCATCAGGGCACGGGGTGGAGCAGAGCACTTCAGGGCTGGCTGTGGAGCGGGGCCTCTGTAGGGAGAGGGGGTCCCAGGGGTTTCACTGCCCTCTACACAGCTGTGGGACCTGTCCATCTCTGGATCCCTGCTGCTCCTGCAGCCTGGATGGAATCAGAGAAGAGAGATCCTTCATCCATGTAAGACATGGATGCATCCATGAGACATCCTGCATCCATGTAAGAAGCCATTGGCTGCTCCTGCCACGAGCACTGCGAGGTGGGGAATTGCTGTGCAGGACTCTGGTGTGGAAATGTCTCCTGTCCTGCAGCAGGACAGACCTCGGCATGCCACGGGGCTGGCTTGGCCTCACTAGCCTTCTGCAAACAAACACCTCTTCCTCTGTTAGCAGAACTCTGCTCGGGACAGTTTGTTTTGAGGCAGGTTCTGTTTTGGACTCACCAGTTGCTATGTTCTTCCCGTGGCCGCCTGCCTGCCTGGAAGAGCTCGCCCTGGCCCCGGCGGGACTGTCGGCCGCACCCAGCTCCTTTTTTCATGGCATTTGTGTCTTTCACCAAATGTAGGCAAATGTGAAAATAGATCCAAGAGCTCCAATCCTGGTAACTGCTCCACAGCTCCTTCTAGTCACATTCCTGCTTTGGGACACTCTCCTGTCCTTGCAGCCTTTCCTTCTCCCAGAGTACTTTAGCTGTGCTGGAGTTTCTCCTTCCCTGGTGGGGTTTCAGGCTCATTGGCCAAAACACTGTCCCAGCGTGGAGTCAGCTGCCCCTATGCATTAGGGATAACAGATATGGTTGTATTAATTTAGGAGGTGGAAGCATTTTGTGGTTTTATTTCTGTGGGTGTAAAACAAATAAACCATAAAATCCCCACCCCAAACTGACCCCACAGCAGAACCAGAGATGGGCACTGGGTGCTTCAGTGGAAAAATACAGGTTAAGCCAAAACAAATCAGAACTGAGCGTTCAGGCTACAACTAAGTCTGAGCTGCAGCGCTATATTTAAACATGGTATTTTTGTATTTTAATAATTAACCAGTGGGAAAGAACAGCCTAAAAAACTGTAGCGTAGGCTATTTTCAAGGTATCTTCTCTTCAGCCCCATGTTCATGCTGGAGTGCAGCTGAGGAAAGGCTGCAGAGGACAGGGATGCTCCATAGCATTGGTTTCCTCTCCAGGTTTGTCCTTCCCCTCATTCTTCTCTTTTCAGCCTCCTAAAAGTTAAATCAAGCTGGTCAGCCATAAACCCGTGTTTGAGGTGGTGTGTGAGTCTGTTTGAGGTGTTTGCTTTTCATGGAGAGCCCAGGGCAGGGCAGGATTCCCTCTGCATTCATGGTAATATCTGGAGCTGTGTGTAACCGTGACCGACACTTGGCAGAGGAGGGCTGTGAAAGGTAATCCTCTGCCACGTGATTGTTTAATTTCCATTCAGTTTTATATAGCACAAGGCAAATTCCCTGCTTTTGAGGAAAAGGTCGTGGGTGTTCAGTGCTGCAGAGGCACCTGCAAGTCCTCACGGTGGTGTTGGGACTGCAGAGCTGGCAGTGCTGGGGGCTGAGCCTGGACAGCATCAAGTCTCTCTAATTAGGAGAGGGCAGCACGACGGAAACAAAGGAACTTGGCTTCAGAGTTAATTTGCAATTTGAATCCAGCTGGAGATTCCCAGGCGAGGTACAAGAGCGGCTCCAGCTCAGAGATGTGCTTTGTCCTGAAGCTGATGGACACCAGTCTGCAAAGTGTAATGTCCTTAAACTTCTGAGCCTTGAACTGGATTGACCTCAAGACCCAAATTGTGCAGCAGTCACTCAGGGTTGCAGCAGTGTCCCAGAAATCCTCTGCAGCTCGGGCTCAGTGTCTGTCTAAGGGAGAGACCAGAAGAGCCAGTGCCAGAGCCCTTGGTGTTACCTGGGCATGGGGCTGGTTCTGCACCATCCCTGTATTGGCCTCCAGTCCTGCATGACTGTCATGGCCTGATGGTACTTGAGGGCACTGTGAAATTCAAAGGTTTTGCTGGAGAGCATTTGCTGTTTTGGGGGGCAAGACCATCTGCTGTGGTGGTTCTTGCTGAAATGAGCCTGGCAGGGCTCAGGTGTCTCTCAGCAGTTCCAGCAAAGGTCACGTTCAAGTCCTGGCTGTGTCCAGAGGCAGGGAAGCAAGGAATGCTTTTGCCTTAGGACAGGACCCATGTGTCCAGTGACTCCAAACCCCTCCTAACTGGAGTTTCTTTTTAGCTCACACTTGCCTCTTCTGCTGTATGTGTTGGGATTCTGATTGTTTTCCCAGGCTGATTTTCAAATCTCCCAGTAAATGGGCATTAACTGTATTTCAAGCCCAACAGAGGTGCTCATCCTCATGGTTTTCCAGGGGCAGAGGACCTGAATACATCCTGAATAGCTCTGTTACAGCTCACACCAGTGCCTTGTCCCTGGTGAGATTTACACTGCAAGTGCAGTGCCTGCTGCTCCCTGCAGGCAGGAGGGGCTTCATGGAGATCTGCCTTGGCAGGAACCTTGTGAGAGTTTTTTTGTTTCACCAAAACCCCTCTCTGGTGGAGCTCAGCCCTAAGCTGCCCCTGAGTGTGCGTGGCAGTCAGATCCAGCCCCTCACGGCATTCCTGGGAGTCCCTTGCAGCATTCCCAGGAACCCTTCATGCCATTGGGGTGGCTGGGGACTCATGCAGCTGCACTGAGCAGAGCATCACACTGGGAGCAGGCTGGGCAGAGACAGCCAGGGGTTAGGTCCGGGGAAACTTGGATTCCTTCCCTAAATGTGTCCTTAAATGATCCGGAGAAAAAAAGTTGAATTAAGGGTTGAGGTTTATTCCCCCACTCTGTGGCCAGTCACTTTGCATTCAGCAGCAGCCACTCAAGTGCCTCGCAGGGGTGTTTGCTTGGGAGATTTCTGTTTGGGAATCTCACTGGAGGCACATTTTTTTACTTTATTCTTTTTTTTTTTTTTTTTAATTTCTGCTCTGTTATAGACTGAGCCATGAGCCTCTTGAGTGTGTTGTTGCTTTTTGGCAAACAGTGGGGTTCAGTGCTGAGAATATTGAAGGGTCTGAACTGACCAACCGAGGTGTAGTTTGTCAGGTCTTTCCTCTTACAAACCTGGTAATTGTCAGTTCCCCCTCTGCACCACTGTACTGGAAACCTCTGTGTAAAAGTTCTGCTCAAGAACTGCTTGAAAAGTTTCTTTTCTCATTTAAGGAAGTCTCCTGAAGGTTCACTGGAAATTGCAACTTGGATTAATTTATTCTTTTGTGTCTGTGGCAATTCAGCCATTTCTATGCAGCTCTTAAGTGGACTCAGACCCGTTCCAGCATAGTTTGTACCTTTTCTTCCTCATTGCCTGAGGTTTGCCTGGAGCTGTGGGCTGTGAATCACATCCATCAGAGATGGAGCTGTCTCCTGCTCCCTCTCCCGGGTCCTTCATGCATTTGCCCCGTGATTCTGCTATCCCAAATGATCTATTTTCAGACCCTTTGTAAGCACCTGCTCCAGTGGGAGCACAGCTCCATGCACAGGATTGGGAAATGTAGTGGTTTAAAAAATAAACCAAAACCAAAAATGCCCAACAAAACTCAGTGTGGAAAAGCCAAGGTTGCAGTCTGCTTGCTGAGAAGGAGTTGGTGTCAGCTCTGCTGTGGCTCTGCTGCTGCTGGAGGGGGCTGTGTGTTCATGTGGAGTGAGATGAGGTGGCTGGGGGTCCTTCCTTACCCCCAGGCTGTGCTCCAGAGGGATGGTTTTGTTGAAGCTTTTTATTTCCAGGCACTGGCGAGTTGTAGAAGGGAAGGCTCTGCAGAGCCTCAACGTCTGCATATCCCTTGTGAGCCATCCATCCCAGCAAAGACTTAGCCAGGCAAGGTTAGTCTTGCAAGGTTAGGCAGTCAAGGTGTTCAGGGTACCTCTTCTGGTTCAGAGGGATCTTAACATCCTTTCCTGGATTTCTTCAGCTGTCACGTGGGAGGTGAAATCCTGGGCTGCCTTTGCCTTTTCCCGAGGTTTTATGAATAATGCAACACATGCTTTTTTTCATTTCCAGATCGAAAAGATCATGAGTTCCATCGGCGAAGGCATTGACTTTTCCCAGGAGCAGCACAGGATCTCAGGTAGCGTTCCCAGCGTGCGTCTGTCTGTCCTGCCTGTGCTCTGCACACAAACAAGGTGCTGGCTCCTGCATGGGGATCTCTTTAACCTGCTTTGGCTCTGGGAGGGAGAGGAATACTCTGGCAAAGGAGGAGCAGACCTGGGGTTCCCACATGATGCTCAGTGCTGCTGCCAGCAATTTTAATTCAACACTCCTTGGGAAGATTCATTTTATTTTATAGAATGCAGCTGTGGGATTCTCCTGGTTCTTTCTGTGAGGGCAGCAGCTGTGCTGAGCAGGGCTGGGTGGTGCTTTTTTTGGGTCAGTGTGTGTCTCATGGTGTCTGTGCCCTTTGGATGTGGTCAGTCTGCCAGGTGCCTCAGGGAGGGTGATCCTGGGCATTTCTGAATGCACCTGTAGATATCAATACCCACCGAACGAGGCTCTTGGAGCACTTAAAATGTGAATTCCCTTCTTTGCCTTTGAATCATGAGCAAAAGCAGAACTCAAGCTTGCTGGAGAGCTGCCACCACGAGGGATTCTGTCCTTTTAAATCCTTCACCTCCAGATTGCTGCAGCAGAACAGCTCTGACTCCGGGTGGGCAGCAGCTCCTCCTGATGAGATGCTAATGCGGATCCGCACACGCAGCTCACACGGGCTGTGACAGAACTCACCTCCTATCCATTTGTCACTCAGGTTTTTGCTTAGGTGAGGAGGAACCCACTGTTCCCAGTGGGCGTTTACCCTGATTCAGGCTCTGCGTGCCAGGGTCAGGTGGCTTTGCAGAGGAGTTGAAGCTCTGTGTGGGTTTGTGCTCAGGTGCCCTGCTCTGACAGCCCTCCCTGTGCCGGGCTGGGCTGTGATGGATCGATAGCGCCAGGGAAAGGTCTGACATGGAGGGGAGAGGAGGAGCCAGCGTTCCTGCAGACCTGCAGCTGTGCAGGGAGTGCTCGGCAAGATGGACACCCTGGAGCAGGTGGGCACGGGAGCTGCCGTGTCCTGGAGCCAGGGGTTTTCCCTCACTCGCTTTGGGATCCCTCGTGTACAGATTGTCTGCTGGGCACATTCCCTGTTTGTCCTTCCTTTCCCTTACCAAGCCTCTCCCACCCCCGTGCTGGGAGCTCCCACACATTTGGTTTTTCCTCCTCAGGGTTTTATGGGGCTGTTGTAATGCTTTAGGTCATGGTAAATGTGCAGGGAGCTGCAGGGAACTTTCCAAATGCTCTCTCATCCTCAGGAATGGGATATTTAAAGATACTGGAGGCTCCTAACTAGTTTGGGGTCTAAAATGCCTTGTTGGCAGTTCCTGTGGGGATGAGTGTGTTTGGAGCTGTTTGTACAACCAGTTTTTGTGCCTCTTGTCTGGGGAAGGAAGCAGGTAAGCGCTGGCAAGGGCTTCTCAGAGCTTGGGCAGTCAAGAAACACCATCATTTCAGGGGTACCAGCCTCCCCCTGCCTTGAAGGAGGCCTTGGAACAGATGTTTGTGTCTCTCTGCATCACATGTCCACAAGCAAGTGGTGAGGTGTTGGTCCGGCACAGCCCACGCAGATTTCATCCTCCAGGCAGGTGCAAGCTTCGCACTGAAGGTCATTACTGAAACAAAAATATCTGAAAGCCCCTCCTGAACCCTGGCAGCCTCTTCCTCTCTGCACCGTGGGACTTGAGTGGAGCCTTGCAGGAGGCACCGCGCTGCTTCCTTCTGTCTGTGAGCTTTGGGAATGCTCTCATCATTCTGGCTCTGCCCGCCGGTTCCCCCTTTGCCAGCTGCAGGCCTCTCAAAGGCAGCATTCCCAGAATGTGGAGCATAAGTGGAAGGATGGAGCTGAGAAATGGGAGTTTGTTTCAGTCACAAGTTGTGATCAGCATCTTGCCAGGGGGCACGAGTACTGTGGTTCTTCTGTTCTTGTGTCATCCTTGTAAGACACAAATAACAGGTGTATTTGGGGCATCTTTATTTTCAGCCTGGGATGTTCTGGGCACCTGTTCTTCTCTTTTTGAAGGAAACCCCTCCATTCCCTCTCTCCAAATACTTTTCCCTCTTCATTTTGTCATGGCTTGAAGCAGTTCTGTAAACAGAAAACCTGCACTTGATGTCACTGTAGGTTTCCCTTTTAAAAGCAGAAATGTATTTACAAGTGCATGCAAGGCTGAGTAGAGTAAATAATTTTAAAAATTAAATTCAGGAGCTCAGGGGAAGGAGATGCTGTGGTTTCATTCCCCCTGCCAATACCCCAACAGCTCCCAGGAATGCTGTGGTAGGCAGCAGGCAGTTCCTCACCTCTCTCTTGATAAATTAATTCCGAGCCAGCCACAAATCACTTGGATCTGTCAAAGCAGACCTGTGACATCATTTTTTAAAACCCCCAAGCCGTGTTGTCCATCATCGAGTAAATATTGAGGAGTCAGTGATTTCCACCGGAGAGTTACGGAGCCGCTGCCTCCCTCCCGGCGGGTGGGAGCGCTGGGAGGGGGGAGAGGATGAGGAGAAGGGAGGGACAGCGTGGAGCGTGGGGCTCGCCGGCTCAGACAAAGCCGCCGCAGCCGCCGGCGGAGCGCAGGGACCAGCGGGGGAAAGGATGGAGGGGAGGATGGACAGCAGGAGCTCCTGGCACACAGTCCGGGTTTAGCTGCTGCCCCGGAGCATGGGCTGGCTCAGGGGAGGGAGGCAGAAAGCTTTTGTGATCTCGGCATTGCCTCGTGTGCTGGAAGGACCGGCCGGCGCTCCCAAATACCCGGCACAGGAGCAACCCCCTGGACCAGACAGCAGGAATTACCCCAGGAATCTGCAGATGACACCGTGAGCTCTGTGTGTGCAGCCATTGCAGCAGAGTGGGGAGGGATGGCTGGAAGGTACCAAACTGCTTTAGCTGACCTGAGGGTTCAAAGGAAGCAAACGGGGGTCTCCTGATCATCCTTTTCTTTGCATCCGTGCTGGAAACAGACGTGCCAGGGAGCCTGAAAATCTGCCTGTCTTGCATAGCAAATTCCCTGATGAAAAGGAGATCTCTGAACTTTTTTTGGTCATACTTAAGGTCTTGATCTTTCCTAGGGGAGAGTAACAAGTCACTGGACTCATCCCAGGGGGTGAGGGAAGGGCGAGCTCATCTGCAGGGCTTCCGTAGGTGTTGGGAAGAATCTCCTTTATCAGAGGCTGAGGGGAGGTGCCAGGGCATGGCTCGGACTTGAGCTGCTGCAGGAAGAGGAGAGGGTGTGCTTGCATTTGCTTTTTTCCTTTTGCCGTGGCTTGGAAGCAGGGAACCGAAATGCCTCCTTCCTGCAGAGCTGCTCCCTGTCTGAGCGAGGGGCTCGATGCGGCGGCTGCGCTCGGCCGAAGAAAATGAAGGAAGGGCAAATCCAGGTGTGCGCCCAACACCTGGCAGGACCAGCAGTGTTGGGTGAGAACCGTCCCGGCTCCGCTGTCACCGGGTGCAGTGGTGGGGCTGGGCTGTCTGTGGCCAGCGTGCTGGAATGCCAAGAGGTCCGGGCAGTGTGCTGGAATGCCAAGCGGCCGGATCGCTGGTAGAATGAGAGCCGGGGCTCCCAGACGTGTGCCCGGGGACCCCATAACACGGTAACGGCGAGACGAAGCCCCTGCCATGGTTTGCCTTTCTCAGGACTGCTGGGGAGGAAGAGCATGAGCCCTTCCTCTCCGCTGCTGCAGTCTGTGCTTCCTTTGTCTTGCGTGTCTTCCCGCGGACAGCCGCTCTGCCTGGGCTCCCGCTGCTTTCCCGAGCGTCCGCCGTGCCCGAGCCGGCTCGGCTGCATGAAGCCGTTTCTCTCAGGCTGCTCCGTGCTCCCCGCTGAGCCGGGGCTGCGTCCAGAGGTGTGCGGATGAGAGGACTGGCACAGCTCTGCTCCCTTCCCTCGCACCTGCGACTGCCTGGGAATGCCTGGGGTGGAAGTTTGCTGCTCTCCTCCCGCCCCCTTCCGCTGAGCCAAGGAGTGGATCCGCATCCCTGTGGGGTTGGGCTTCATGTGCTTGCCTGGCGAGGAACTCGCGAGCCCTGACAGCAGTGCCTGCCATCTCAGCGTCCCAGCAGCGCCTCTGAACCTTTGCCCGGGCGAGGAGTTTCTTTTCTGAGTGTGAACTGCGGTACAGATTTGCACCCGGAGCCCGCGGAGGCACTGCGAGCTTGTTGTCCATGCTCTGTGCACACAAGAGGAATTTTCTGCCCGCTGATTTGTTGTACTCTGAGCATAATTTTTTGAGTTTCTTTATGGTAATGACTATGATGTGGCAATGCCATCTGTCCTCCTCAGAGTGCCGCTGCTACCGCCTGAACGGTTTCTCCCTGTTCAAGCGGCTGCCGATTCCTCTCTCGTCAGGTTCGCGGATGCTGGAGCAGAGTGTCGGGGAGTGGCTGGAGTCCATCGGCCTGCAGCAGTACGAGAGCAAGCTGCTCCTGAACGGCTTCGACGATGTCCGCTTCCTGGTGAGTGCCCAGCAGGGACCCCGGCCTCTCAGGAATGGGTTGGCCAAAGCTTCCCGTGTCACCGATGCCCCCCATGTGGGTGCTGGGCAGAGCCGGGTTCTGCTGCCCAGCATGATGGTCTTGGGGGGTGTAGAAGGTTGGACAGAAGGAATAGATGAGGGTTGTGTTGGGTCTTCACGTTTAGTTCTGGTGTTATTGGCATTTCGCTGTAATTTTGATAGAAAATTTTATTTAATCTGCCCCCTAAATCTTTACTATCCGATTTACTCCAGAAATGGGAACTGAAATTTGCTGGTATTTTGACGGAACCCCTGAGCAGTCTGTGCTCTGGGCTGTGAAGGAGGCAGCAGACCTCTTGTCAGAACTGTACTTGCTCAGAGTATGCAGGCAGTATGTTAATGAGCTGTACCTAATTGCATTGACACTGTTGGCTCTGAAACCTAATGATGACGACATGGTAATGCTCAGCGGTGAGGGGTTTTAATAACCAGTGTCTAAAAACTTAAAGCCGCATGGTGTAAAAATCCAAGAACTCATGTGGAATGATGAACTGCAAAGAGGGAAAATCTTGGTGCTGCAGGAGGGTTCTCCCTGCGTGGCTTAAAGAAATGCCTTTGAACTTGGACTCCAAGTTTGGCAAATAACAAAAGATGTATGTAAACCTTTGAAAAAGTAATTTTGGCTAATGCAGCATCCTGCCTTGGAACAGGACCGGGGGCATCTCTGGTGCTGGGAGAGTGCAGAGAGGTGACACCAGGAGGATGTGAGCTGGGTGAGGGGTTTGGGAACACACAGTGGCCATCATTGATGGGGAGGGTACTGGGGGCAGCTGGAGAGAGACAGAGGCTAGGAAAGGGCATGGATGGAGGCTCAAGGAAGGGCACACCTGAGCAGCATCTGTTGGGCTACTTAAAGGCAGGGTGTAATTATATTTTTTTAAATGACCTGGCCAGGAGGATAAATGTATCCAGCTGTAACCTCCTGGTCTCTACAGCAAGCAGCCAAGCCATTTGCCTTCCCTTCCCCAGGCAGGGCCAACATTCCCCTCCAGGGCTGGGGTTTGCTGTGGTTTTCACCCCACATCCCACCAGCCAGTCCCAAACCCCAGTGGATTCTTGGCCAGGGATGTGTGAGGGTTCAGCATCCCCGTGTGTGCTGGGGCCATCTGGAGATGGTACAACAAACTTTAATGAAATAAGCCCCTAGATCCTCTTGGGATCCCCTGCTGATGGATCTGTGATCATTGTGGGGTCGGTGGCTGCTCTCACCCAGCAGTTGTAGATAAAACACCTTTCTCCTCCCTGGCCAGGGCTAATGGACCTCACTCAGCTCAGAACTCCAGTAACAAAGGTTCCTGTGGGTGTCCCTCTATGTGGTGGTGTTGGGTACGTGGTAAGATCTGCGTTCTTCATGGCTGGACGTTTTTCTTCCCTGTCCAGTGCTGGGTGGCTGCTCTCAGTGCAGCAGTCGGCTGCTGCTGGATTCAGGGGATGGGACACTCATTTGCTCATTCCTCTCAAATTTAAAAGGTCAAATAATTTCACAAAGATTTCTTGCAAACCCCAGCTGATTTCCATTTTGCTGCTTATCACTTTTCCTAGGGAGTTGACCCTGGCACCCGTGCCAACCCTGGCTTTAAATCCATTCATCCCAGCCCTGAGAACTCCAAGCTAATACATCAGCCCAGCAGGAAAGTTGAATTATTTAGAATCTTTTCCTCTGTGGTGTTCCTTGCCTTCAGCTTCTGGTGTTGGGGAAGCAAAACCTTCAGATACAGCACAAGTGAGGAACAAGTAGTTCATGTGGTTCTAGTGGTGTTTTTTATGTTCTTGGATGAATTATTAAAACTGCTGTGAGCACTGAAGCTGGGCAGAGCAGGGGCTCAGGATGTTGAGCTCTTGAGTGTTGGGCTGCCCAGTCCTCTTCTTTGCACAACCATTGCTTTATTGGCTCCCCCTTCCAGTCACTAACAGAGAATATTCCAAATTAAGTGCATTACTTTCCTGGAGTTAAACAGTTTATATGAAAGTATTAATCCCTCTTAGGGCCTCACTGTGTTCAGTATTTCAAAGTCCAAAGAACGCTGGGTAATAGTTTGCAAATCTTCAGGTGGGTTATGAGGTTAATTAAGTTTTAGTAGCCCAGACTAGGAAACTGGAGTCCTTTGATATGAAAACCCTTGTTTTCTGTGTGGGATTTTGCATTGCATCACTCCCTACTCATACAGCTGTGGGGTATTCTGGCGTGCCAGGATGCTCCCTTTGCACCAGGGTCCCCAGGTGCCTTTTGGGGTCAAACCAGGAGCTTTGTAGGAGCAAAGTGTTGAGTGTACAGCGGTGGTGCAGCTGCAGAGCAGGGCAGTGTCCTAAAAGAGCCCTTTAATTACTGAGGAAGGTACCCAGCCTGAGAGGAGGGTTAAGAACAGTCTGACAAGGAGCACGTCCTGTCAGTGCAGCAGGGATGGGTGAGAGCTGGTGTGTGCAGGGTGCTTGGTGCTGCTCTTCACTGGAAAAACAGAGGTTTAAAATGCCCTGTCTGCCCCGAGGGTAGGGCAGGGTTGTAAGAGACACAAACTGGGGGTGCCGGGCTTGCTGGTGCTCTGGTGGCCTGTACTGCAGCCGGGTCTGGTTTCAGGAATTCTTGATTCCCTGGGTGTTTTCAGCTGGCTCCTGTGTTAATCTGTGCCCCATGTCACAAGAGCCTTTACCCCCAGGTAGGGAAATGATGCGTGAACACGCTGTGTGTAAAGGGAGTTGGAAAAGTGCTCTGTAAATATATTTGGCTTCTTAATTAGATGTTAATATAGGAAGTCAGAAACATGTGTTGTTTCCAAAAATAATAATTCCGTTATTTTAAAAACTCCAGGAGTTGGGGATTAGGGATTAGCTGTGCTCTGGCCACGTGCTGGCCACCTCACTGGACAGGCTGCACCTCGAGTGGACAGCAGGGACAGGGGGAGGGTCCTGCTCCTCTCAGGGTCTGCTGACCAACAGCTGAGAGGGGCTCGGGGGACCCGCAGCTCCCGCAGGTGACAGTGGGAGCCACGAGTGTCTCACAGGCTGTGAGAGGGGAAGGTGCTCTGGAGCCTCCTCTCTGCTCCTGGGAATTCCAGCTCCACACTTGGGACAAAGTTAATCTCGATCAAGCGTTGGCTTCACTCAGGGGTGGGTATCGCTGGCACAAGTCAGCAGGATTATTGAGACATGGATGTGACGTGACATTGAAGTGCCCTCACCCATGAACGTGTTCCTGGGAAGGGACCAAGGTCTACACAGATCTTGGATTGTGTAATCTTTTGGCCTGGTTGACAGAAGAAAGGGGTGATAAAAGATGGATTTAGGTGGCTTAGTTTTTCAAAACACCGAGTTCTCTTTCCACATCTGCATATTGGGCCACATCTCTCTGTCTGCAGAAATTCTTTACTTCCTTCAAGTTGCTTACAGTAGCTACCCTGTGCTTATGGACAAGGCAGGGAAGAGACTTTCCCTGTTATTCTGCCACTCTTGAGCACAAACCCCACTGTCCCTCACCCTCTGCCTTGTCACTGAGTGACCTTCATGGCCAGCACCACTGCCACAGGCAGTCAGACTGGGACACTCAGCTGCTGCTTTTCATATGGAGCTGGAATTGGGCAACAGCCTGTGCAGGCAGCTGGGATTAGGAACAGCTCAAGTGGAGATAGTGCTTCCAATTCTCCTTGCCTGCTCCGCAGCCCGCTGGGATTCCTTCATCAGAGGGGAAAGTTTATTTCTGTGGTGGGTGAACACAACTGAGGCAAAGCTGCTGGCAGTGGCTGTGCTGTCCTTGACTTAGCAAAAATACAGTTCTGCAAGTAGGATAAAACCCTCAGCAGCACTGCCTGCCAAATGTGAACAGCTCCAGTGAACCAGGAATGCCCACTCCACCACCCAGGAGGAGCAGCACTGCTGCCTCCCACGTGGAGGAGCACGGCCCCGTAGCGTGCGCAGAGTTCCAGGAGCAGCCCCATTGCCTCATCCCTCACCAGAGGAGGGAAATGAAAGGTCAGATCACAAAACTGCAGCAGTGAGTGAGAAGTGTCATCCAGAAAAGTGCACAATAAACGGACTTAATTGTCCTTGGCGGGTAATGAGTTGGGGAGCTGGGAGAGCAGGAAGAATGCCACAGGAATATGGACCAAGAGGGATTCTGCTGCTCCTGGAGCTTGGCCCCATCATGTCTGCTGTGGTCACCAGTGCATCTGCTGCAGATACCCCCTTGGGGAAGTCCATTGGAAATGGATTTTGGGATGTCCAGTGCATTCCTGGTCCTTGCAGCAAACAGGGATTAACCCAGGGAAACAGCAGGCTGGACGCTGCCCGTCTGGAGAAGGCCGGGATGTCGCCGCTGTAATGAGAAGGAATTGCAATAATTGACGGTGGAATTCCTCCACAGAAGTGGGGAAGGAAATGCCATTACCTGTTCCCTCACACAGTGTTTTGTGATCCCACAGATCCCATAAATGTATCCAAGATGCTTGCAAAAGCTTTCCCCTTCCCCTGGAGGGCGGGATCTTGCTGCTGCCCCGACAGCTTCCTCTGGGCTGACATCTGAGAAGGGCAAACCCCGCGTGCTCTGGCAGTTGTACCAGTGTTCTGGAGCTGAACTTTTTATTCAGTTCAAAGATATTTTGATTCACAAATGAGCAGGTAAAAGAGAACATAAACCATTCTTTATGGCTTTTTTTTATTGTTCAAGCCTGGATTCCCATGGAGTGTGTGGAAAGCAGCTAATGCTGATTCAATGAGACAGCGTCAGAAAGGGAAATCTGTTCTCTGCATGCAGTGCCCTGGGCTCCTCTGGGGGGGTTTTATTTATTTTTTATAATTGGGGAGAAGTGGTAGAAAAATTATGGTGGTAGAAGAACGGGGTGTCCGCAAATAATTTAGAGTACTGACATTAATTTGATTAAATGCAATTCAGAGCCATGTTAGATTAGCCTGCGGTGGTGTTCGCTAATGGAGCAGCCTTTCCTTCCCCTTCTCCTCTCTGTGTGTGCAGGCAAAAACAGGATAAACATGGAGCTGAGGCCCTGGCTCAGGTTGGCTCACCTTGGCTGGGTGTGTGAGCCGAGCTCGCACTTCGTGCCTGCCTGGCCGAGGACAGCCCCCATCCACATCTGACGGGATGCAAACAGAGCCAGGTCTCCTTTGCTCTGCAGATCCTGGAATTTGGGTGTGGGCTGGCACCTTCACCATCCTCATTCTCACCTGATACCTGCCCTGCTGGAGCACCGGCATCTCCTGTGTCCTCAGTCGCTCAGCCCTGCTTGATCCAGTTCTGAACAGCCCAGCTTGGCGCACAGCTGCTGGTCCTCTGGGCAGCAGCCAGGCTTTGGACATGCTCTGGGATTGTGTCTGCCCCAGAGCTTTTTTCTATTTTCATATAGAACTTGTCATTTTATAGTAGCCATTTGGGGAAAACTGCACTGACATATCCCAGTAGTGGTTTGCACCCAGGAATGATCTGTGAGGAGCAGGGACCCACCAGAGACCCCTGACAGGGTTTTACTGCATCTGTTCTTCTTGGAACACAGCAAGTACGTGGCCTGACCACAGCTGGCTGAGGGATTTTGGTGCAGATTCAGGTGAGCCCTGTGTAGCTCATGCCTGGGCTGTGTCAGGCTGGAACTGGAGCAAGCTCTGTTCAGCTGGGTAGAAGCTCTGGATGGTTGTTTCTGGATTTGGTCACTGCTGCCAGCCCCCGAGAACACGTGCCAGGGTGCCCAGACTGATTGTGCAGCACTGGATGAGCCCCTAAAGTGGAGTTGGACCCTGGGGTGAAGGTCTCTGCCAAGCCCCTGAGTGGGAATCCCTTCATTCAATTAAATGAATTTCGTTTGACGTCTCCCCAGTGGGTTATGGCTGGTCACTGGGAGGTTCCCAAGGACTGTGCTTTATCCACCATGGTTTGGGTTTTCTCTGGAAGGGAATGGTGAGAGCGGAGGCATTCAGGGATCTGGGATTGAAGGAAGTTTGAGGATCTTCAGAAATGCAGCAGAGCTGTACCACAGTTCCCCAGATAATAGGAATGGACTCCATGGGGAGCAGCAAGGTTGGAGTAAATTTTGAGGGGCAAAGTGGGTGGACCAGAACTGGCAATTTAGAGGATACTTACGTTTGATTCATTAGTAGCTCCAGGCCCCATAAACATTAAAAAAGCCATTAAAGTTGCAGTTAATTTTTTTTCTCTCAATAAAATTGCCTGAATTTGACAACCATGACCGATTCCCTCCGTTGCCATTGTCACGCTGCCAGTCTGTCTGCATGGGGAAGAAAATTAAACAAAAATGAAGTGGCTGTATGCTAATCCCAGATTTATTGTAGGGTTTTGTATATAAGCCCCTTTCCCAGTCAATGCTCTGTGAAGAGCTGGGGCTTCGTCATCGTGCCTGTGGCCAAACAGATCTTTCCCCTGGTTTCCACTCAAGTACCCCATGCTGTAGATGCTGTTAAGGGAAGGCACCAAACCCTGCAGATCACGAGGCCAATTACAAACACAGATTTGTATGACCAAATCGGATCCCCCTGCTCTTAGATCTGAGTGGGCCGGGCCCAGCTGTGGGGTCTTCACTCTGGGTCTGTGGTGAGCTGGACATGTCTCCATCTCCCACATCCAGGCTGCCAAAAGCAGAGCAATAGCAGTGACAGCAGAATCCTCAACAAGATGCAAATTGTCTCGAATGCATTGAGGGGAAAAAGAAAAAAGAGCTTTGTATGCACTTTGTATGCACAGAGAGCCTTCAGCTGTCTCTCTGCTTGGGATGTCTGCAGGAGCCTTCGGAGTATGGGAAAGCTGCGTTTGGGTTTTGCATCTGTTGCTTTTGGTAGCAGACACGTCCTGGTCCCTGTCCTCCCCATCACTGCCCGTGCAGGGCGTGCTCACAGCAGCGCTGGCGTCGGGGCCCATCCACTGCCCAACTGCGTGTCCTGCACGGAACACTCGCTGCCTCGGGCCCTTCCTTAGCTGGAACGAGAGCATGGACAGACGCCAGGCTCTGGGGAAGAAGCAGCATCTGAAAATTGGGTAGTTAAGTGCCTGCAGAGTGTCCTGCTGGAGGAGGAATCTGGCAGATTTCGGCAGTGCCGCCTTTGGCACGGTCGCTTTGGGGTCACCTCGGTAGCAGGAGGGGACGCTGCCTTCTGCCAGGTAACCTCTGACTGTGCTTTTTGCCTTTAATGAGAAACCTGGAGCCTCGCGGGCTGTTTAACTACAGTGCAAGCAGTGAGGTGTGACCAAAGCCAGCCCTGTTTCCAAGAACTCGCGTCTCTGCCGGCGGCTCGGCTGCACCGGCCTCCCACGGGGCTCCCTGTGAGGACACGGGTCACTGGCAGATCCCTGCCCTCCCTCGGGGCGGCGTGGAGGGCAGAGACAGGGTTCAGGGGTGTCCTTCAGGGTGGTGTGTGTTTGTGCCTCTCCCCAGAGGGGGCTCAGTTTGGCTCAGAGGAAGCTGAAGGCCGAGTGGGGGGATGAAAGCCAGTCTGTGCCAGCTGAGACCGGGGATGGGACTCACCATACCCAGTTTTGGGTGTGTGACTGGGCTGATGGTTCAGCTCTTTGAGTTGCCAGTGGAGTGGAGGAGTTCTGCCCCAGGTAATGCATTTCACCCTCTGTGTCCCTTCCCTGTTTGAGCCCAGGCAGGGGCTGGTTCCTGACAGAGCACACAGTGAGGTGTTGGGAGGAAGGGGCTGCTGGGTGTCCCCCACTCCCCCAGAATGTGGGTGAAAGTGAGAGCTCTGACCCAGGGCACCCCTGAGCCTCCCTCGCTTTGCTCAGCCCCACAGGGGGAACGTGCAAGGTAAAAGCACTTGTCACAAGGAATAAAGTTGGAAACACGTCTTGGGAAAGTCTTTTTGATTTTAATTGGCATTTCTGAGGCTGCTGCACCAGGTTCCTGGAGGACTGGGCTGATGGCAGAGCACATCCTGGAGCCCTGCTCTCCCCACTGAGCCTCACAGAGGACCTGGGGAGGGGCTGGTGGGAGCTGGGGCTGCTCTGTGCCCTCAGAGGGGCAGTGGGAGGTGGCATCTGCTGACCTCAGGCCAGCACCAAAGGGGACCTTTGGGTAAAAAAATCAGGAGTGGCCCACGCAAGCAGCTCTCTGAGGGTGTGTTGGGTGCAGACAGGTTAAAAGTCTGGCTCGTCTGTGTGGCTGGCAAAGGTTAAAAGATCTCCAGTGTCTTTGTATTTAATTCTCTTTTTTAGTGGCAGATTATTCTTTTTCATGGGAGATGAAATCTGGATGGGTTTGAAGGACATTTCTCCTGCACCAGGGTCTGGAATGATTTGTTCGGAGCTGCTACGCTTTGTCTATCCTTGTTAAGTACCCAGAGAATACGGAGTGGCACCGAGGGAATTTAATGTGACACATAAAAATAAGGAGTGCAGGAGAAAGCTGTAGGCTTCACAGTATTAACTACCTTGTATCCTTGCTACATAGGAAGCAATTCTTGTTGAATTTGAGATGCCAAAGGTGGGAGAACACCTACTGCCCTGCCTTGGGGCTGGCACTGGTGCCCTGTGGGAGAGTGAGAGCCACCAGCCCTGTGCTACTCATGCAGGATCACGGCCATGCCAAAGGGGATTAGCACCAAAAAGGGCTCAACGTTGGAAAGTGAGCATGAGTGAAAATGTAAATAGGATCAGCAAGCTTGTTTAGTTTTTATACATGGAAATTACGCATCACCATTGTCACAGCTCATTTGGCTGCCAACTGTTCCTGCTGTCCGGGTGGCACGAAGGGAAGGGCTGGTTGTGAGCTCTGCCCTTGCCAGCAGCTTCCCTGCGCTCCCCCAGCTTCAGCCCTGGCTCTCTACAGGGGGATGGAGCCACAGAGCACCAAGATGGGCATGTTGAGGGAGCAGAGCAGGCCCAGAGGTCAGGAACTGCAGGTTTCAGGTACCCAGGGTGTGACAATAACCTGCTGTGGGCACTTCAGTCCCTCCCCGTTCCTCCCCCAGACCGGGCAGTAATACTTTGCTTTCCAAACCTATGAGAGAAATCCCATCACTTGCTCTGGCCCTCTTTGTCCATTCCAAAAAGCCCTTTTGAATCCCTCTCTCTCTGGGAGATGCATTCCTTGCACAGACACTGCATTCCTGCCAGGTGAGGTGTCTGTCAGGGGAGTTAATCCCCTTAATCCCTTCCCTCCTCCCCTGGAGCCAAGCACACAATCTCCTGCTGTTACAGGAATGCACATTAAATGTGGCTCTTTGGCTTAAAATTTGTGAACAAGAAAGGGGAGGGATGTTTCCATCTTTCTGGTGGGATTCTGCTGCCCACCAGCCGGAGGTCACTGCCCTGGCAGCAGCAGCTCCTTGTGTTAATCACAGGGGGTTTGTTCCCAATCCAAGGGAGCTGCTGCTTGTGCACCAAACAGGCACTCTGGAGGCTTCAGCAACAACCTGCCTCTTCTTGCTCACCGATTTTGTTCAGTTCTGGGGTGCACAGAAGAGATTTCATGATGTGGTTCCATCCTCTCACAGCTCATCGTGCGCAGTGTCACCACTCAGGTGAGCCCCTGGTGTCCTGTGGCCTCGCCCCCAGGCTGTGGGGTGCAGGGCAGATGGGTCTGGCCACGGTCTGGTGCCCACAGACACTCTGGGGCAGTGGCAATAGTTCTTCCCAGCACGATGTGGCCCCAACCAGCTCAGTCTGTGAACTGGCCTTTGGGAAAACAAGGAATTCACCCCATCATGGGCTGCAGAGCCATTAGACCCTACTCTGCTGTTTAAACAACTCTCAGACAAATAAATGCCTTTGTGCTGTGGCTGTCAGCTCAGGCTCTGCTGTCGTGGTTCCCCCCTCCCTGGCTCTCCAGGCATCTCCAGGATCTGACCCGCTGAGGGAGGGGGAGGCAGAGGAGCCGCATCAGGGGGTGTTGATGGTTCTGCCTCCTGTCACCTGCTGCTCGTTTGCCACTGCTGTTTGCTAAATGACAGTGTCTGGGCTGCAGGGCAGCCCTCCCGTGTGCAGAGAGATCTCTGGGCATCTCTTCTCTGTGGTGTTAATTCCCTGTTTCCCTGAACACCTCTCTGTGGCCGAGAGAAGAGCAGCTCCCGGGTGGAGAGCCGTGTGCCAGCGGCAGTGATGCTGCTGGGCAGGAGCAGAGCAGCTGCTGGCATGGCCGGGAGCAAGGTCACACTCGGGGGTGGCTGTTCAGGGGCAGCTCACTGCATTTAAAGCAGGTGGCACTTAGCAAAGCACATGTGCTGAAATCCCATGAAAGTGTGGATGGGAAGGGGTAGGAAACCCTTGCTGTCCTTTATGGAGGGTGCCTGGCAATCTCACCTGCCCTCAACTTCCCTGCAGCCGGCCTTAATTGGGTTTCTCTTATAAAACCAAAATGTGGAACAGTGAAGCGCTGTCGGCACAGACCTTCTGCTGGGACTCTCTGGGGAGCAGAGGGAGGCAGGACCGGGGAGGGGGCCCGGGCTCGAGCTGAAGCCTTCAGTCACACAGCGTGGTTCTGCCAGGTGTGGGGAGACATGTCCTGCTGAGCTCTGCCCAGGTAGGAGGGCAGGGAAGCAGGTTGTGATGGAGGGTCTTAAAGGGGGGTAGAGTCTGTGTGCTTCTGCTCTGCAGGGGGAAGGGGGCAGAAAATGGGTTTTAACAGCACAGTGTGGGGTGACTGGAGCATCTCTGCCCCTGCCCCAAGCCAGAGGAGACACTTGAGCTTCCCCTGCTGCCAGGGAAAGTAGTGCAGGTTTCTGTGTGGCCGGGAATGGAGCAGATCCCAGAGCTGCTGCTCCGGTGAGGGGGCTGGGGTTTGCCTGGGTGTTGTTAGACGATGTTTGAAGCTTCTGTGTGCCACATCCCACGGGAGGTGGCTGTAAGCCATGCCCCAGGGCTAAAGGCAGGAAGCAGATCCCAGAGCAGGCTGCGGGGCGGGAGGTGAGGGCAGTGCTCTGTGTGCTGTGGCTCTGCTCGTGTCAGGTGTCAGCCCTCTCTGTGCCCAAGGTCGGTACGTGGAGCAGAGCTCCCAGCCTTGGAAGCCTTCCTTATCCTTATCCTCCTCCCAGGATGTGCTGGAGGTGAGGTCAGGAGTGTGCTGTAACTGCGTGGTGTCCATTCGCACACCTGGTGTGGCTCCTATTGTTCCCTGCTCCCATGTCACTCCCTCCTGTCCCTGCAGGGCTGTAATGTCATGGAAGACCAGGACCTTCGGGATATCGGGATTGGTGACCCGCAGCACCGCCGGAAGCTGCTCCAGGCTGCTCGCTCCCTCCCGAAGGTCAGCACCACCTGATGGGACGTTGCCAAGTGTGGCTGTGAACACAGAGGAAACAAAAGCCAGTCGCCTGCATCTCTGGCCATGGAGGAATCCCAGGGGCTGTGGGAAGGGTTTGGAGAATAGCAGGGAGGAGGAGGAGTATATTGGTCTTCCAGGCTATGTGGATGGTGGTAGCTCCATGCTGGCCCTGTTCCTGCTGCCAGTCTTGATCCCAAGTACATTCTTTGTTTATACAGTGATTTTGTTACTGGCTAGTTGAGGCAATGGCCTGTAAACTGATTTTCATTGACCCCATATCCCTTGGGATCCCAGCCCCTGCAGCTTTTAACACCTTTCTTGTGCTTTCACAGTTGAAACCCCTGGGCTGTGATGGGAATAGCCAGCCCTCAGTTCCCGCATGGCTCGACTCATTGGGACTGCAGGATTACATCCAGTCCTTCCTCTCGAGTGGCTACAGCTCTATCGACACTGTGAAAAACCTCTGGGAGCTTGAGATAGTAAATGTGAGTGTCACCTCTTTCCTGAGAGGGCAGCAAGGTCTTGCCCCGTTCCCTGGGGCTGGGACTTGCCACAAGCTTCTCAGCGTGGCTCTGTGCCCACAGTGATCATGGTCTGTCCCTGCAGGTGCTGAAAGTGAACCTGCTGGGCCATCGGAAGAGGATCATTGCCTCGCTGGCAGACAGACCCTACGAGGAGCCACCAGCCAAGCCACCACGGTTCTCACAGCTGAGAGTGAGTCCCTGCTCATGGTCCCTGCCTGGCATGTGTTAGCACTGGGAGAAATCTTGGCATGGCCAGTGGTGTCCATTCAGCTCCTCACCTCATCCTCTCCAGCCATCCAAGTAAATACTTGTGCAGGGGCAACCTTGCGATTGCAGTGAGTGGGGGCCGATAATTCCAGCCCTTGCAGGTCAGCCTCTGGCTGCTGACCCCATGGGAAAGGTCAGGCTGCCCTTTGGGATCAGGTGCCTCTGTGCAGGTGGGTGCCTGCACTGAAGGGGTGCAGGGTGCCACTCCCACCTCTGCCCTGCACCAAGGGGTGCTCTGAGCCCACTTTCTTGTTTCATGGTCAGAGATGTGGGAACCGTCAGCAGGCAGGAGTGACCCAGCCCAGCTGGAGAGAGCTGCAGCTGGGGCCTGGTGTTTGATTGCACCCTTGGGAGCTGGAGCCCTATCCCTGGCCCGGCTGGGCTGCTGAGAGCTCCCGCTCTCGCTGCCAAATAGCACTTGACAAGATGTGTGGATGTTGATTTCTGCTGCAGGAGTGGCAGCGTTTGGATGTCAGGCCCTTGTTATGGGGTAGGCTGGGAGGAAGGCATCACATTCCCTGTGCTTCCTGAGAACTGGCTTTTGAGAGCTGAGTTTGGCAAAAGCCACTGAGCTCAGGAGTCGGGCAGCATGTCGTGCTGTCTCCTCCTAGAGATTGCAAATCAGCTTCCTGGAGCAGGAATTGGAGTGATTGGAGTTTACCCTTCCTAAACATCTGGTCCTTGCCCTGCTGCAGAGCTCTACCCTCTTGCCTTGGGGGCTTTCCAACCCAAACAGCCTTAGCTGAAGCAAGTTGTGTTGCTGTGCCATCCTTGCTGACACGAGATTTTTTAGGAGCTGGGTTCAAGTGTGAGAACAGAGAGAGTTCACACTGATGCTGCACTGGGAGCGTGCCCGGTACAGACCCTGCACCTTCACCCACTGCTCAACCCCCATCTTAGGCAGCCTGGGCGGGAGCAGCAGCCAAGGATCTGCACCATGAGTCAGACGAGACTGAAGGCAGCGGGGCTCAGGCATGGAGAGGGCTGCTTTGGTGCAGCTCAGCTGATTGAGATGCTGCCCGGGGAGGCTGGCTGGGAGAATGGGCCATTTGCAGCATTTCCTGGCACTGCAGCTGGTGCGCTCCAGCGCTGGCTGCGGCGCGAGCGGACGTCAATGGCAAATCAAGCGAGTGGCTTGAATGGGACTAATGCGGCCACAGCTGTGCCGAGGCTCCGGCCGTGCCTGCGGGCCCCGGGCGCGCTCTGGTGGCAGCTCCTGGGGCTCCTCTGCTGGGATGGCTGATCATCGTCACCTTCGGGTGCTTAGCTCAGTGCTTTAGGGCAGCCCACCCCTCTGGAATCACCTTGCCCCCAGCCTGGTCTGTCCCCTGCCCTCCTGGGATGAGCTTGCAGAGGCAGAGGCATGCTGGGCAGAAGGGGGTGAGTACGTGGCTGAAACCATCCTGGAGCAAACCAGGTGTCTCATGCAGAAGGTAAAGGGTGGGATTGGCACTGAGGCAGGAGCCCCCAGAGCAGGACCTGACCCCATTAGTCTGCTCACTGCGCCCTGTGTCGGGCAGTGTCGAGGGAGTGATGGGGGGCACAGCCCAAGCTGACTGGGGGGCACTGGGGGGCACAGCTCGAGCTGACCGGGACCTTTCGTGGTGTCTGCTCATTCCAGTGTCAGGACTTGATGTCCCAGACGTCATCACCCCTGAGCCAGAACGACTCCTGCACAGGCAGATCTGCTGATCTCCTGCTGCCCTCCGGGGACACTGCCAAGAGACAACACGATCGTGGCACTGAGGTTGCTCCCTACTCCAGAGCTGAGCGCTACAAAGCACAGGTCAGTGGGTGCTTTTGTGTGTCTTAGGGGTCCCCTCTGAAGGCTCCTCCCTCTCTAGAGCCAGGGGGGAGGTAAGATGATGCAGGGAGGAAGCTGGTCAGGCTCAGCTTCCCTCAGACATCAGAGCCAGCAGCTCCTTTATGCCTCAGTTTCACCTCAAAAACTGATGGCTCAGGCTTCCATCAGCACTGGCACCTTCACCCACTGTGTGCTGCCTCCACCCGGCTCCTGGGGGACTTGGCCATTGCCAACCTCAATCCCCTCAGCCCACAGAGCCCTCCTGAAAGCTGTTCCAACCCAGAATGAACCTGTTGTGGCTTCACATCCGTGTTTCTTCCCATGCAGGAGGACCGTCGGGAGTCCAAGCTAACCCTGCGCCCCCCCAGCCTGGCAGCCCCATACGCCCCAGTCCAAAACTGGCAACACCAGCCCGAGAAGCTCATCTTCGAGTCCTGCGGGTATGAGGCCAACGTAAGTGGCTTTTGCTTTGTGGGGCTGGCGAGGATGAGGAGGCTCTGGGGTGAGGCCAGCGAGTGTGGCGTCTCAGGGCAATGGCACTGCCTCGGGATTGGCAGGATTTAACATGGCTCCCTCCTTCACACAGTACTTGGGCTCCATGTTGATCAAAGACCTCCGAGGGACAGAGTCTACACAGGATGCCTGTGCCAAGATGAGGGTATGGAGACCCTGGGTTCGGGGGCTTCACTTGCAGCCTGTGGTGGATGATGGGGATTGGGGAGGGGGGATCTCAGTGGTTCCCCAAACCCTGTGGGGGCCCAGACCACCAAACAGGCAGTGCCATTGGTGCACTGTCTCTTCCCAGCATTGCTCCCGGTAGCTGGAAGGTCTGTGCAGTGGGAGAGTGGGTGTTTTCACTGGGGAAGTGATGGCTGGGGTCTCTTCAGGTCCCTGTTCCCTCACCCTCTGCTTCCACCAGGAGCTGGCTTTCCTTCTCCTGGTCCCAGATTCCCAAACCTGCCTGTATGGGCCTGGGAGTCCCTGGGGGTGGGTGGGGCTGGTGTGAAGAAGGGAGCATCCATTCACAATTGGTCACTTGAATATTCTTGTTTCTGAAGAAATCCACAGAGCACATGAAGAAGATCCCAACCATAATCCTGTCCATCACATACAAAGGGGTGAAGTTCATCGATGCCTCCAACAAGGTGAGCTGCAGATGCCTCAAAGTCAGTATGTGGAGGGACATGAGCTGCAATTCCACTTGCCTGGGGGCTGCAGGTCACTTTTTGTGGCTCCAGAAGCCAGGGCTGGTCCTGAGGAGCTTCTGAGCTTGGGGGAGAATACCAAGGTGGTGGTGATTACCTGAGTGCCAAAGCCTTGGCAGACCAGCTGCTTGTGGACGATGTTGCCATTTATGCCTGCAGTGGGAGGGAGCTGGGACTGATCTGGCTGGGAGACTCCCACTCCCTGTCCCCAGGACACCCTCCACAGCCACTGTTTGCTGGGTGTATTTGCCATCCCCAGAAGGGTGACAGGTGCTTGTGGTTGACCCTGGCAGAATGTCATTGCTGAGCACGAGATCCGGAACATCTCCTGTGCTGCTCAGGACCCTGAGGATCTCTGCACGTTTGCCTACATCACCAAGGACCTGCAGACCAGCCATCACTACTGCCATGTCTTCAGCACTGTGGATGTGGTGAGTGGATTATCATGTCACATCTCCCCATCCTTCACAGCCCATTTGTTTCACCCCTCAGCTTTATTGGCTAGTCACAGATTGCTCCTTTTTAGGGTTCTTTCACCCATTTCTACTATAAAGTAGTCTTGGTTCCAAATGCCTTTACTTTGGACCTCTGTGGACAAAGAGAATATTTGTCTGGCTTCGTTACTGCCGTCTCCAGCACTGAATAAAGCAGGGCAGGAGCTTTCTCTCCTGGGGAATGTGCCGTGCACCGACCCCTAACATGCTCTCAATTATGTTGAGCATAATGGGCTGATTTAAGAACCTTTTAACTCAGAGAGGGTGGAAGCGTGATTTGCTTTTATACTTGGGCAGAATCGACTGCACGAGACTCTTGGGCTTTTTTTCTTTACGCTGCTGAACTGCAATGCTGGTGGGGCATTAGAGGTGGGCAGGGGGCCCTGGGGGAGGCAGCAGGGTTCCAGCTCCCCCGCATCAGGAGCTCAGTGGCTTTGTTAGGGACACAGCAAGATGTGACGTGCTGATGGGAAGGTACCAGCTCTGCCAAGGTCTGTGACCCCAGAGCAGCTGTTGAGCACAGGGGAACTGTGCACAGGGTGATCTGACATCTTTGTGCTCTCTGTGTTCTCTCAAAGAACCTGACGTACGAGATCATCCTCACGTTGGGGCAGGCATTCGAGGTTGCCTACCAGCTGGCCCTGCAAGCCCAGAGAGCAAAGCCTCTGGGTGCTGGAGCAGGAGAAATGATTGAAACAAAATCTTCCAAACCGGTGCCTAAACCACGAGCAGGCATGAGGAAATCTGCGGTACGTGTGTGTGGGCAGGAGTGACCTGCTGGACTGAGCTGGGGGTTCTCATGGGCACCACACTCCTGCACCTCCCCTGGGTGGTGGGGGGAGCCCAGACATGGTCCAGGTGCTTGTCCTGCTGCTGGCACTGCAGGTCTGTGCCTGTGTCAGTCCTGCTGTGGGGTTGGGGCTTCTCCTGGTAGCAGGAGGGCAGGCAGAGGTGGAAATAACCCGGGTGGGATGGGGCTTAAGTGCCCTGCTGGGTTCAGCACAGCTTCCACATGCAAACCCTGCAGAGCCGTAGTGAGATCCATAGGTGAGCCACAGTATGGGATTCCCCATAGCCAAAACCAGCCAAGACTGGAGCTGCTGAGGAGCAGGGACTGCTGCATAAGCCACTGCCTTCCTTTAATGTCTCCTTTTGTCTGTGTTCTGCTTGCTCCCCCCGCTCAGGTGCCGCTCCCTCCCGACACCCGCTGTTGTTACTGTCACACCTGTACAACACACCGCCCCTCCTACCTGCCGCTGCAGTCTGTTAGTCCTGGAGCGAAGGTCTTTACCCTTCTTCCTGCCATCCTCCCTTCTGAACCGACCCGGGCTGCCTCCCCACTTCCCATGTCTCCTGCTGTGCCCCCGTGTCCTGCCTCGCTGTTATTCCTCCCCCTGCTCATTCTGGCCTACACCAGGGGTTCGGATGAACCCCGGGGATCTGCTGCTCCCACCCACCCCCGCTGATGCAGTGTGGCAGCTCTCAGCTAACCCCGCTGCTCCTGCTGGGCTGGTAACTTCCCTGTGGCATGCTGAGGACAAGAGGAAAGAGCCGTGCGTGGTCAGGAGGGTAAATCACGTGGGAGCTCACCTGCCAGGAGCTGTCTCCCTCTGTCCCGTTTCTGTAGCGCTCCGTTTTTCATGCTTGTTTGAGATGAGCGAAGCTGTCGCTGATGGTGACAGGGACTCGCAGCCTAATGCAGGGAGTCATCTTGGGGTGCTGGGTTGAGACTGACTTGGCCAGACATGTTTTAGCTGTGAAGGACTCAAATGCCTCCCCAGCAAGAGCTGCTTCCTTGCACACGTGCACGTTTTTGGGACAGGCAGTAGGCAGAGCAGCAGCCACTCCATGCTTTGAATCCCCACTCGTTCTGTCCCAGAAGCACGGGTGACCTAACACGCCCTTTCTCTCCTTATTTTCTAGCTGGATCCCCCTGAAGTGGACCAAGACTCCCAGTCTCATGCCAGCGTCTCCTGGGTCGTGGACCCCAAGCAGGACTCCAAGCGGACCCTCAGCACTAAGTATGAGACCACTATCTTCTAAAGCAAACGCCCGCGTCCGCCCCGTCTAACCGTGCCTTTGCGATCTGATCTGTCTGCTCTTCTAAACTCCCTCTTCCTCCAGCTGCTCGCCCTGAGCCCGTGTAGGCACCGCGTCCAAGGCAGCAGCACTTAGGAGACTGTAGACTTAAACGGCTTTTGTACCTGATCGCTGCTGAACACTGTGAATCTCCTTACTCGGAAACAAGGGTAACGCGCTGTAGCTGCCCGTGAGGCGGGAGGAGCAGAGAGGGCAGGCTGGCAGTCAGAGATGTGGATCCAGGAAAGCTGCCCACCGTTTTCACGTCTTCCCCCCTCGCTCTGGCACTGTGAATCCCTGGGGCAATGTGACACTCCCCAGGCCTTTTTTTTTCTATCTCACCTTGTCCTTGGACTGATGGAGACCTCTTGTCTCTGCGGTGCACACACTCCCTCCTCCTAGATCTTCCTCTTCCCGACTGAGCCACGGCTGTGTACTGTTCAGTGAACACACCTCTCCTTCCCTGCCAGTCGAACTGACACTAACCACTGTGATGCTCTCTGCAAATAACACGCGGGCACTTCCATTTCCTCATGGCCACCCTTGCCCGCAGTCTCTCCTCAAAGCCCAGCGCAGAACCTGCTCTGGGTGGTGAGGGAGCATTGGTTTGGGCTGGGTGTGATCGTTCCCACTGTGAGCTCTCTACCCCCTGAGATGAGGGGGGGGTTGGTTGCATGCATTTCAGTCCCTTGTAGGTTTTTCTGCCCCTCGTAGTCATTGTGTTTACACTCACCAGACTTCTCATGAGTGCTGGCTGTAGTTCTCACGTGGCAGCCTGTGGTTAAGCTTCCAAAGGCACACGTTGTTGTTAGCCCCGGGCTGGGGAGGAGAGGTGTCAGCTGGACACCACAAGCAGCATCAATGGAGAGAGGTCAGGGAGCAGCCCTGGGTTATTTGCCCCTGCTGTTAGGGCCAGCAGTAGCTTGTCTGAGCTTTGCTGTGGCTTTGGAGCTGCTGCCTCAGAGCTCCCATTTCCCCTCACCTGTGGTGAAATCTGACATTTCAAAGTCCTTATTTAGCTCTTTCTCAGGAATGAGTTTGATCTCCCAAGTCATTTGCAACTTAATGGCAAACTGACCTCAGACTGAGGGCTCCACTAGTGAGAACCCATCAGGAGGACTAAAAGTAAAAGGGTTGTCTTAAAGCAAAAAAATAAAGGAAAGCTCAGTCTAGTACATACATTTCATATGCCACAGAGCCCCCTGACACAGAGCCAGCACTGCCCAGGGGCTGCAATGCTGCCCTGCCAGCCCAGGCCTTGTGGGCAGCAGAATATTGCTGTGCCTGAGGTGCTCCAGAAGACTGGGTTTGGGTTCCATCAGCACCATTCCAAGCTGTAAGAGTGCCCTGAAGGTTTTTGTGTCCCTCTAAGAGAAACTCACCCCTGGTGGGGGTGGCAGAGCAATTTCTACGTGTAGGTGTTCACCACGCAGCTGCCACACATCCGCCCAATGTCAGAGGGTCTGAGCTCTTCACTTCCCCCTGCTCTCAGCTGGGAAGGGCAGGTCCCTCCGCACCCCCTAAATCCGGGTCACGAGAGCATGTGCCTTTCTGAGGGTGACCAAACCCAGCGGGGATCCCAGGCAGCCCTGCCCAAACTGCGCCACTGCCGCTCTGTGTCCGTAGCCCTGATGCTTTTCATGTCCCATCTCCGGGCCGTTGGCCTCACCTTTCCCAGCACGTGTTTTTGTATGACTCGGAAATTCATTCCATTATCTTCCTTTCTGTTTGCCTCTGCGAAGCTGAGCTCCGGGCAGCCGTCTCCTACCACGGGATGTAGTAGCGGGGCAGACACCTGGGACGCAGTGGCCTCCTGACGTGAAGATCATCTCCCTCTGGCACGGGTGGCTGCCTCGGAGTTGGGTGCGTGGCTGCTCGGTGAGGGCTCCCAGAGCAGAGGGGGGAAGGGACCCAGCCTCTGCCAAGGAAAGCCGCTCTCTCCATTCCTAGCGAAGGAAAACTCGAGACTCGGAGGCCAAGAGCGATGTCGCCTTTTCTAGCTTGAAACAAACATCTTTCGATCCGTTTCTTTTTTAACGAAGTGACACAGAGCAAATCCGGTTCACAGTTTCAATGTAGCACTGCAGCTTTTTGGTGAGAAAAACAAAAAGAAATTTTTATTTACTGAGAATCCCGCAGTCCAGCGAGGAGCACGATAGAAAGTCTTAGCAGGGGCGTGGTGTGCGCATTTCTGACGGTACTTATTCTGCTTCAGCTCTGGGTGAACAGGAGAAAACGCCAAATTCTTGGAAATCACTTCCTCTCGTGTGAGAACCTGGTGGGGTAAGTCTGCATCCTGTTCTCCGAGCACTCCACACTTTTGTAGCAGACGGAAGTAACTTGAGGAAGAGAATCTGCAAAGGATCTTTCACCCCAGAGCGGTTGTGGCCAATATCCCCGATGGTACAAAGCTTCCTTATCCCCTGAACTGTCGTGTTGCAATACTTGACATTTCTATGGCAAGGACCCCATTTCTTCCCATTTCCGCACTGAATTCCTGGGGACAACTCCCTGCTCCAGCCTCTGTGCACCTGTCTTGTTTTTAAATGCAGTTACGCCCTGAGGGGTTGGGGTTTTTTAAAGTATATTCAATTGTGATTTAGCACTTTTTTGATACTAGCTCATTATTTAATTAGTGCAACAGTTTCAGAAGATGAACAAATAAGGAGTTAAATTTTGGGCATTACACTGAAACAGTCCATCCCCAAGGACAAACCACATCAGCCTGAGGGTGGCTTGGCCCCATTCGAGCCCAGTGTCCCCAAAGACACCACCTCAAAGGTGCAGTGTGCTTGCTTTTATTCCGAATTATGGAGTGTTTCACAGTGGTTTGGGCTGTGACTGACGTGTTTTCAGACTGTTCCCCTCTGGGGAGAATGTTAAAATGGTTGTGATTTGAATTCTTCAGATGCCAAGTGTAGCGCAGCGCATCCGTCATGATCTCATCAGGGCTGTGGGACCTGCTGCCGCACAGGAACGCTGTGCCCGAGTAATTCCTGTTTAACTCCAGTTGCTGCTGTATGTCAGGATTTCCTTTAGTCTCTCTCACCAGTGAGGCTGGGAGAGAAGTGAACCATAACCCCAAGGGCACAGACCTGTAAAGGATTGGGAAGGGGGAGTGGAGAATTTGGGTTACGTCGATGAATTTAGGAAACCTAACATTCCTTGTTATGCACATGTTGCAATTCATACTGGTGTAAGTGTAAATATTTGGTGTGTTGGCAACAAGTCTTTGGTGAGATTGCAAATTGAACCTCTGCTTGGGAGGAGGGACACCTTTCCTTTCTGACACGTGAGCTTTTTGGAGCTTGGCTTGGAGGTGACGTGGTGATGAAGACTCCAATCTTCAGGCACTGGGCTCGGTGACCCTGGTGGTCCGTTCCAGCCCCACGTGTAAACCTGTGGTTGTCTTTAGTGATCCATTCTTTAGCCAGATACTCCCTTTCTCACCTCACAGACAGAGCAGTTGTTTTGGCAGTTCAGTGTGGTGGCATCTCTCTGGGGACTCGGTGCTGGAGACTGACCCTGGCCTGTGCCCATCGTTGGCTCCTGGCCACCTTCACCCACCCACTGCGCAGTATTCGGGCTCTTCCTCCCTGCAGGGTTTTGTGCTATCCGGAGGAAAGTGCCCCAAATTTCTGGTGCTGAACGTGACATTGCATCCAACTGCATCTGCTGTATTACCTGCCCGGGAGGAGTTGGGGCTGCCCCGGGTCTTGTTCCTCTCTTTGAAGACAGATTGTGTTTCACAGACTTTGGTTTGTGGGCTGAGCCCTCACTCGTGGCTGGCAAACAGAGTTGCCAAGTTTTGTCTGTCTTTATATAGGAGGGGATGACTTTTTTTTTTTCAAATTGAAGATGCTTTATCGTTTTTTAATTTTGTGTTTACAAAGAAATAAAACAGTGCTGATCTTAGCTGTTCAGCTGACTTTAAACTTGCTTTGGGATTGTTCTTTTTAGAAGAAATTATGCAACTTTTTTGGGGTACACACCTGTACCCCCTCCCAGGGAGAAGATGCGGCACCTTCCAGACTGTACCTGTAGTGAAGTCTGTACCTTCAGGAGGCTGCTGACACAGAGCAGATGCCAAAAAGCCCCAAACACATCCTGTTCTGTGTGCAGCTGAGGTGGAGCCAATGCTTTAATGCTCCTTCCAACCACCTCAGAAGTTTCCAGCAGCAGCAGCAGCCGCAGCATTTCCCCGGCTCTGCTCAGATCCGTGTTTTGGAGCCGGCACAGCACTCACAACGCTGTCGTGTTGCAAAGGTCTCCCTTTTAGGTCTCACATGGGTATTACTTAAATTTTTTTTTCCCAAAAGAAAAGTACCTGTGCTGTTCTCGCTACGTCAACCCAGCTCAGACATTTTTCTTACCCACAGAAGAATAACCTGGGATTCCCTGACAGGGCAGAGACAGTCGAGTTCAGTTTGCAATGTGGACATTTTTGCTAATTGTGATGTATGGCAGTGGGGCTGATTTGTAATACAAATGTTATTTAATCTGTCTGTATTTTGATACTTGAATTTTCTTTTATTTCCTGTATATACAGTTGTTAACCTGTTCAAATTTGTCCGAATTTTAAACATCTTGTGGTACCAAACATAACCGATCTGTGCAACAACATAGACTGACCTCACTACAACAAGGCGAGATTGTAAATATTCCTGGGCTTCCAGCAGTCGTTTTGTTGTTTTCATAATTGTACAACTTAGAACAGACTGAATTAATAAACAACCTTAGACACACGTGTGTGCTGTTGTGTGCGGCCTCAGTGTTGTGCCCGAGTCTCCTGGGGTCTGTGTCAAAGCAGGGCAGTTCTCGTCCTGCAGGCACTGGCCGGGGGGATTTGGGAGCTTTGGTTGAAGCTGCTCTTTCTGCAGTCAGTCATAATGACCCAAATATTGAATATTATTATTTTGAGACTAATTTATGCATAAAATTGCATTCACGTGTTCTGTTAAATTCAGCACAAGGGTCTGTAGCCACTGTGGGTGTGTTCTGCATGTGATGGAGGGTTAGAAAAGCTCATTTTTACCCCCACTAATGTACATCTGCAAGGACTCTGTCCCTGGGGCCTGTCCTGTACTGGGGATAACCACTGAAATCCTTTTTTGCAGCAGGGCAGTGAGTGGTTCCTGTGACATTGATACCCATTTGGGCAGCCACTGCTTAGAACATTTACCCAGCAAAGACCTGGGGCTTGCCAGGAACTAGGACATTTCAGTATGTAAAATTAGAGCAAGAAATCCAGACATTTAAATACAGGTTAAAGTTCAGATTTTCATGTCAAGTAAAATCTGACTGATGTGAAATGCTAAATACACCCGGGATTGCTAAATTTATACCGTATGTTCCATTTCTAATAACCAGGCAAGTCAGGTTTTCAGGCTGACATGAAATACACTGAGCTGGTTTAATGGTTTGAAACACCGTGAGGTTTTATCCCTCACAGCCACAGCCCTGGCTGGGACTGACACCTCAGCAGAGGTTACAGGCCCCGGGCAGAATGAACACCTTGAGTTAAAAAGGCCTGATCTGCAGTGCAGTTCAAGGAGCTCCACAGCCCCTTGCCTTCCCCACCAAATAGGGACAGGTTTTTGAGGAAAAAAGGCCACTACTTTTTCTAGTTGAGAGGTTTATTCAGATCCTGGTGTGCCAAGGGTCACCTCCTGCAGGCCCTGGTGGCGTTGTCAGATGGATTTTTACAAGCTGAGGCAGGATCTGAGAAACTGGAGGAGAATGGATTCCACCCCTGCCTGGTAGGTGGAGAACGTGATCAGAAATAATCCAGCTTGCATCTGGAAGAAGTACCTTCCTGAGAATTCCCAAACTCTTGCCTGTTGCAGATCGTGCTTCCAAACCCGCACCCAACTTCCAGCAGCTCTTCCTGAATGGAACCACGGCCCTTTGGGAAAACTTTTTGAGAATTATGTCCATCAAAAGGCTGAGGAGGGAATGAATCCACTGCCCTCTAGGGAGCAAAAGTATGAAAACAAAAAATTAATGGTCAATCAACAGAAATCTGTGAGAGAAACTTGGTCAGGCAGCCAGGAGCAGACTGGGGACAGCCACATTACAGGAGGATGCTGTAGGAACCAGGAACACTCTGGATGTTTGCAGGACCAGCCTGGTCATGCTCAGCCAGCAAGAAGCAGGTTTAGGGCACTGCAGGGTGAGGAGATGTGTGTGTGGAAGGGGAAAGCATCAGGCTGCTCCCTGGGACAGCAGGGAAGGGCAGAGAACTGCTTACACTGACACACAGCACTCATGTCCCAGCACAGGATTAGGCTCCTAGGGCCGGCATCCACAGAATGTTATACTGGATAGAGGATTTCAGCCTCCAAGAAGCACCTTGATGGAGTCTGAGCAAGGAGAGAGGCAGCCACAGAGAAATCTCTGCAGCCTAGATGTCTACATCAAATGCAGCTTTTCCTTTTTAAATATGCCTCCCAACTACATTCCCTCATTCCTCGCAAGATGTCAAAACACTTCAAACTTGTGAGAACTCCCAGTTCCTCCTGGGAAGTCTCTCAGCTCTGTTTTCTCCATGCAGGAGCTGAGGCTCACTGTGTGAGGTGTGCTAGTGACAGGCCTTGAAGGAAGCATCCGTGAGGCCTCCGGCTCTTAGAGGCATTTTTCTCATCTGTTACTGAACAGGTGATGAAAGCATCAGTTTTGGAATGCCCAGGGTCCATTTAGTGCTTTAGTAGCTCCTGTAGAAGTAGCAGGTTTTTTTCCATTTCTCGATGACTTACTAGGCAGCTTACCCAAGAGCTCCTGGAATTTCTTCCATTCATCCTGGACACTGGGATCTTGAAGTGAGTGCAGAGGCTCTGGATGGTGACATTCAGCAGGTCCAAAACCCTGAAAATCTCCTTGGGATGAGACAGTGAATTCAAAGTTCAACACTGCAATAAATGCTGTAAATTGGGGCCGTTTTGGAATGCTGAGAAAGTTTATCAAATGCAGCATTTACCCTTTCTTAGTTGAGGGGTAAAAAGAGCACAGCACTTTCCAGGGAAACCCTCCACACCCTCAAGAAGACTAACAGAACGTTTTTCTAGCTATGCAGTGAGAGTGTCAGTCACTTCAACAGCTCTTCAGCTGAGACGCCAGCACCTCAGAGGAGAGCTCCTCTGCAGAGTCTGCTTTGTTCATGTCACAATCACAGCTTACACAGCTGGAGCCTCTAAATCTTTCCATATTAGTGACTCATACCTGACACTCACCAGATTTAAGAACTTCTTAGTAAATCATAAAGCCATGAATAAATAAAACAGGCTCCAACTTTTTTTTGCATATTCCAGGAGCTATCTTATTTTATTGGTACTTCTACAGTCAGACCCAAACCCACTTCTCATGTTTTTTGCTACAAGATAGAGAAAAGCCAAGCCTGAATATATAGATATACATTTGTACTTATATACACGCTGACCTGTGTGGGAGAAGCCGGCCCCAAAGTCGCTCTGAGGACAATTTCATACACAATGGTCAGTGTGGAAATGTCACCAGTGACTGCCTGTAGCTGGTTCCAGGAGAGAACTGCCGTAGGGGCGGGCTGCAGAAAAGCAGGATAAAAGTAAGGGAAGGAACGCGAACCACAGCCTGGAGAGGAAAAGGGGGTTTAAAAGCATCTACTGAGCAACTTCTGAGTGAAAACGTGCAGGTTTGTGAACAGAGAAATTACCTCGCCAGCTGTGGGTGCGAGGGCACCCTCCTCCTCCTCAGCCCGCGATCCCCGGCGCGGCGCTGACCCCTAGTGCCGGCCAGGAGCGGCGGCCCCGCCGCCTCATTGAATTAACACCGGGC
>VZTX01031674.1:0-13196 GCA_013400915.1 Pardalotus punctatus | reverse complement strand
TTTGCATGGACACGCCCGATGGGGCCCGGCTCATGGTCCATCCCACATTCGTCGAGTCCTTGTGACGTCATCTTTTTGGCCATCCCCAGTTCCGGTTCGGTGCTAGTGGCGCGGCCCGCAGCGAGGCGACGGCTCCGGGAGCTCCCGATGGCGTCAAGCGCCGCCCGCGGGCCACCGTCCCGGGAGCGGAGTCTCCGGGAGCGGCCGGGACGACGATCGGGTTCTGCCGGGCGCAGCCGGAGCCGCAGTGGGGAGCGGGAGGGTGAACAGAGAGTGCTCCGTATGTACCGGGGGTGGACGGGACGAGGCGGGGCTGCTCCCCGGTGGACTAGGCGGTGCCGCCGTGCCCGGTGTTGCGGGACTCCGAGACGTGCCAAGGGATCTTGCTGCGTTTTGGTGCTAATTCCAGTGTTTTGGGGCAGGGGAAGAGCTGCCGGCGGGAGATCTGGACTGTGAGGATGGAGGAGAAGCTGCCAAATCCCCGACAAAACCTGTGCGGACCCAAGTCAGTCCCGACAGGGCGGTGGAGGGGCGCGGCGAGAGTTCCGCAAACGGGGCGATGCCACCCGCAGGGGCTCCCGGGAAGCGCGGCAGGAAGGGCAAGGCCGAGGTGCTGCTTTTGGAGCTGTCCCAGGCCCCGGAGCCCATTCGGATGCAAAAGGTGCTGGGGAGCAGCGAGGAGGGGGACGACCTTGAGACCCCGCGGAGCGGGCGGCCCAAGAGAAGGGCAGCCAAAGTGTAAGTGATGGTGATGCTGGGAGCCTGGGGGCACCTGTGCTCTAGAGACACATGGGAGGGATAGGGATGTTCAGCCTGGAGAAGAAAAGGCTCCAGGGGTACCAAAAAAGCTGGAGAGAGACTTTGAACAAGGGCCTGGAGAGACAGACCACAGGGGAACGGTTTCCCACTGCCAGAGTTAGATGAGATACTGGGAAGAAATCCTTCCCTTTGAGGATGGTGAGGCCCTGGCACACCAGTTGCGCAGAGAAGCTGTGGCTGCCCCATCCCTGGAAGTTTTCAAGGCCAGATTGGATGGGGCTTAGAGCAGCCTGGGATAGTGGAACATGTCTCTGCACATGGAAGGGGTTTGGAACTGGATGAGCTTTAAAGTGTCTTTCAACCCTAACCATTCACCAATTCCATGATTCAATGACCTCTGTCTCCCCAGAGGGTCTCAGTGTCTTTCCTGTAGGACTTTGTCCCATGTTGGTGGGATGTATTAATTGCTCACAGATGAATCCTTTCCCAGTTTAGGGAGTGTGTTTGTATCTGGAAGTCCTGGGCAGGGGGAAGCAGCGGCCTGTGGCAGGGGAAATTTCCTCGGTTCCTGACATGGCAGGAGGAGCTTATTGGTGGGAGGAGGGCAAGCCCAGAGAGTTCAGAGTGGGGGGCGGCTGTGTGCTCAGGGCCTCTGGCACAGCTGGAGAAGATGGTTTGCCCAGACCACGGGTTGGAGGGCGCATACACTGGGTCCTGGAGGGAGGGAGGCAGGGCTGGCCAACCCCTGTGTCATCCTGCCGCTTACCTCCAGGCACTGCCCTGGTGCCCCAGGGCTCTGCTGTACCTGCAGGAGCTGGCAGAGGAGCTGATGTCTGTGTGCCAGCCCCCTGCTCCAGCTGAGGGGGCCCAAGAGCCTGAGCATGTCCAGAGGAAGCGCCGGAGCCGGAGGAGGAAGGAGGAGGACACAGACAGCGACGACCCTGCACGAGATGCCGACTTCGTGCCCTCACAGGAGGTGCTGCAGGCAGAGGAGGAGGAGGAGGAAGAGGAGGAGGAGGAGGGCAGCGATGCGCCGTTCAGTGAGGCATCAGAGCCAGAGCTGGATGCACCTCGAGGGCACAGCGGGAGGACGGCAGTCGCAGGGGTGAGGGCAGGGGTTTGCTTGGGTCCCTTCTTGCCTGTGTCCCAGCACCAACAGCTCCAGGTGCCTGTGCTGTCCCGCAGTGTCCCTGCTGCCAGGGCAGGGCAGCTGTGACATGAGTGGTGCAGGGGGACAGCACAGGGCCAGAGGCAGCTCCAGGTGAGGGCCAGTGGGGACAGGAACAGGGACAGGTCCTCTGGGAGAGGAAGCAGAGCCTGGCCTCCTGGCAGAGCAGTGGGAGGTGGACGCAGATCCTGAAGGGGTCCTGGCCTTCTGGAAGTTCCCACAGCATGGCTCCAGATCTTTAGCCTAGTGTGGCATGTTGACAGTGACTCTGTGCTCAGGGGCTGTGGTGGTTCCCTTTGGGACCAGTGGGTCCTTCAGGGGTTGCTCTGAGTCTGTTTTTGTGCCCAGAGATCCAAGCCCCAGTGCCGAGGCCTCGCTCCCAATGGCTTCCACAACTCCATCATGGCCCCAGTGGAGAAGAGCTCCAGCCTTACCTGCAGCCTGTGAGTGGGAGCTCGGGGTGCTGGGAGGCTCGGGAGGGCCTACGAGGAGCAGTGGGTGTGTGTCCTGGTACCGTCACTGGCACAGACACAAGGGTGAAGGAGCACATGCCATCGGAAGTGTCAGCGTTCTGCTGGGATGGGGCACAGCTGTGTTAGGGGGGTGGCAAAGGACTGGGGCTGTGCTGTGGAAGGGGAGGCTGTGCCACAGGTTGCAGGTAGGGCGCGCTGCTCATGCCGTGGGGAGGGGATGTGAGGAGGGGGTGCTGGCCGTGCCGGGTGTGGGGCCGTGGCTGAAGTCTGGCATGCACTGCAGGCGGGAGCAGAAGCACTCACAGTGGGAGTTCCCCGACTGGATCCCACTGGCACACAGGTGGACGTGTCTCTCTGACAGGTACCGTGGGAGCAGGGAGGGAGCAGGGCCAGAAGGGAGGTGGGGTAGGTCCCAGCAGTGTCCAGGGTGAGCAAGGAGATGGTGGGGCTGTGCTCCTACGCCCCTCTATGTGTTGCGGGCTTTGTGGGGTCTCTTGGATTTGACTGTGGAGCCGTGTGGCCAGCAGCAGGGCCTGTTGGGCTGTGTGCAGGCTGGGATGGTGCTGGGGCACAGGGCTGTGCTGGGGTGATTGGGTGAGGGGTGGGGAGACCTCCTCTTACCCTCTGTCTGCACAGCGAGGCTGCGCCGTACCTGCCAGCAGAGGAGAAGTCCCCCCTGTTCTCCATTCAGCGTGAGGGCATCAAGGATGATGGTACCTTGTACAGGTTAAACAGGTGTGTAATGGGGTATCCTCAGGCCCAGCAGGATGGTGGCTGTCAGGGTGTCCCCCCACCCAGCAGGACGGTGGCTGTCAGGGTGTCTCTAGGTCTGCCTGGGACCAGCAGTTACCCCTAGGGTGGCATCCATGGGTTGGGCAGGCAGCCCATACTGTGCTCTGGGGTCCCACCAGCCCCTGCCTCGGCTCTGCAGAACCCTCTGCCCCCCGACAGGTTCAGCTCTCTGCAGCCCCACCCAGAGCGCCTGGATGTCTCCTTCTTTGTGGGTGGCCCAGTGTGGGCGATGGAGTGGTGCCCAACCCCGGAGGGCTCTGCAGCCCCGCAGTACGTGGCCGTGTCCTGCCACAGGAGCATGGAGGAGACGCACAGCGTGTCTGGGCTTCACTCAGGCCCTGCACTCCTGCAGCTCTGGGGCCTGGGCATGCTGCAGACAGAGCAGGGGTGAGTGGCTGGCTATGGGGCTGGGGCCTGCCCAGGAATGGAGCAGCGCCCTGATCTTGCATCCCTCCATGGCTGAGCAGGTGGTGAGGCTTGTCCTCTCCCGGAGCCACCAGCTGCAGCCTGAGCCCCAAGGAGGCTGTGGTGGTGGCCAGCTCTGCTGGTGGTGTACAGTGATGTGTATTGGAGCTGCTGCGTGCCAGCTGCCCTGTTCCTCATGGCCCGACTCATGCCCACAGCTCTCCCAACAAAGCCAGACTGGCCTATGCCATCGCTGCTGACTACGGCTGTGTGTGGGACATGAAGTTCTGCCCCAGTGGTGCCTGGGAGCCATCCACTGCAGCCCGGATGGTGAGTGCTGCCCAGGGGCTGTCCTTGGGTTCCCCAAGGGTCCTGAGAAGTGACCCCATGTTTGAGCTCATCTGTCCATCCCCAGCACCCACAGATGAGCCGGCTGGGGCTGCTGGCTGCGGCCTTCTCAGACGGCAGAGTGGTGGTGTATGCCTTGCCACACCCCGGAGCCCTGCGCCACGCCAAGACAACCCAGGTAAAAGGTAGGAAGAGCCACACTGCTGAGCAGGGGCATTCTGGCCCTCGTCCCACTGTGTTAGGGTGGGCCTGTGAGTCCCGGGCTGGGCACCTCTGCCTGCAAGAGCCCGCTGTGGTGGGGAGCTGCCAGCAGGACTGTGTCCCAGCCTGGGAGCTGCATGGTGGGGAAATGAGCCCACCTGATCCCCAAGATGGGGACCCTGCTGCCCCTAGCCTGGCATTGGTCACAGATACGGTGTGCGATTCGAGGCTGCTTTTTGGTGTTGGGGGCCTGCTTTGAATCTGCTCTTGTGCCCAGAGATCCAAGCCCCAGTGCCGAGGCCTCTCTGAACGGCTTCCACAATTCTGTCATGGCCCCAGTGGAGAAGAACTCCAACCTTACCTGCAGCCTGTGAGCAGAGGCCATGCTTTGCTTCAGTCTCAGGGATATTGCTGCAGCCCGGCTGGGACATAGCTCCTGGGCAGCACCCCAAAGCTCGGCACGGGGAGGGGGCTCTCAGCCACATTACTGTGGCCATAGCAAGGTGCTGGGTGTGGTGCAGCCACAGAGTGTGTCCCCAGCAATTCCCCATCCCCGTGCTGGCCATTGGGAGCCTGTCCTGCTGCCAGAGCTGCTCCCTCCAGCTCGGCTGAGCCATGTGTCAGGGCAGGACAGGAAGCGCTGGGCCGGCTCAGGCTAATGGTGCTTGTAATAGACTGTACCGGAGCTGAGCGGGATTGATGGCCAGCGCGTGCTGGCGGTGGGCACTCAGCTGTGGCCAGCAGCCAGCACGTTCATGCTGACGGGAAAATGGGCTCCCTGTGCCCAGGCACAGCTCCTGGCCCCCCCAGCATGTTGGCTGTGCCTGCGCCAGCTGCGGATGGATGGGCCGCTGCCGCAGCTGCCACGTGGCACCTTGTGATGGGGGCCCCCCCCGACTCCTGCCAGCAAATGGAGCTCAGCACGTCAGCGGCTGCGGCTGCACGTACGGTCATTGCACCGCATGGCTGGGCTGCAGCGCTGGTTCTCAGCTGCAGGATTGGTGCCAGGCTGTCATGACAGGCCCTGTGGGGAGCTCCCAAACTGGCATGGCTGTGCTGGCAGTCCCTGGGGCACTGGGGACCCACACCCCTGTGTTCCTGACAGAGCTGGGGGTGGTCTCCATACCACATCCTGGCTATCGCAGCTGTGCCGGGGAACATGCACAGCTCCTCCATACCTCCGCTCACAGCTGTCACACTCCAGGCTGTGTCGTGCCTGTCTGGTGCTCGCTGTGCTGGAGGACAGCCCCACACTGGGGGCCAGGGACCCTGGGCCTGAGGGATGTGGGACAGGGTCCCCACAGCACTCACACTGGGTGTTGCTGGTGGGGGGAATTCTCTGGTAGACAGAGCTTGGTGCCTGGTGGTCCTGTGAGCACCCTGCCCTGTGCTGTTTGGTGCAGGGTCTCTGCAGCCTGCCTTCACCAGGAATGCTGCCTGGGTGCTCCAGCCCTGTCAGCCCATGAAGCAGATACCTTGTACAGCTGCTCTTTCCCTTCCTGGAGTGGTCACAGTCAGGTCTGGCCCCTGTGTGTCACTTCATCACCTTGACTTTGGTGCCGGCTGCGGTGGGGCGGGAGCACGTCATCTCTGTGGCACGTTTTGGGGGCTGTTTCCTCCAACACACAGGCAGGCCTGGCTCCTGGGGGTCTTGCCACTGCCAGCACTTCATTTTGGTCCTCGACATGCTTTGGTTCCTGCTGTGCTGGGGACACTGCTCTGGGGGGATGGCAGGACAAGGACCGGGAGCCCTGGCCACAGCCATGAGGAGCTGCAATCCAGGCTCCAGGCAGGGAGCTCCCAGGAGAGCCAATGCCTGCCCTGACCCCCTTCTACTCTCTTCTAGATGGGTCCCTCCACAAGCACCTTATCTGCAAGGTCAGTGTTCCCTGCCGTGGTGATCCCTGTCAGGGTCAGCACCCGGCAAGCCCCACAACCGGTGCAGGTGGCAGAGCTTGGGGAGCCGAGGCACCTGCAGTGTTGGAGGGGCAGAGCAGTGTCATGCTCCCAGCCTAGGCATCCCAGCTCTTGGGGCATGGATGGTACTGGTGCGGGGCTGTGACCCAGGGCTCTCTCCCTTGGCCCCCAGGTGCAGTGCATCGCCACACTTCAGGTGGGCTCTATCCAGGCAGGTAATGCATCTGAGTGTGGGCAGTGCTTCAGCCTCTCTTGGATGCCTTCCAAGCCCCACCATCACTTGGCAGCAGGGTTTTATGATGGTGAGTCTCTTCTGTCCTTCAGCAGCACTCAGGGAGCAGCCCTCACTCTGGCAGAGACACTGAAGGCTTGTGCTCTTTCAGCCTCGACTGGATAGGGAATGGAGGAGCCCAGAGTGAGGGATGGAGGGAGCAGCAGCCAGCAGTGGGCACCATGCTGGAAGCTGCCCATCCCTGGGGCGGGGGAAGGCTTCTCTGGGCTGGTTATTGTCACCCTCAGGTACCTCCAGGCTGGTCACTGGTGGTCCTTGTCTGCGGCTCTGGGTTTATCCACGTCTGTTCAACTTGCCTGGATAACATTTTCTGCCAGGCTTCTAGTGATCCACAGCTCTGTGCTGTGTTGCCAGGGCCTGCTACTATGCTGTCTGTTTGGAGCCCCAGCTCCAGCCTGGCCACCATGTCCCATGGCCCAGCCTGTGCTGCTGCTGCATCCTGCTGCTGTCCTGTCCCACTCTGAGCCCCAGCCCCAGCTCCAGCCTGGCTGCTGTGTTCAGCAGCTTGTGCAGCCCTGCCTGTGCCACTGATGGTCCCCTGCTGAAGCACCTGAGCCATCAGCAGTGCCTCATGGACAGAGGTCTCTCCACAGGCACCGTGGCGGTGTGGAACCTGCTCACCAAATCCCTGCTGCAGTGTGTGCACCAGCCTGACGCCTCCCTCAAGCTCTACCCTTTCCAGTGCTTTCTAGCCCATGACCATGCAGTCCGGAGCATTGAGTGGTGCAAGGCTGACAGGTGAGGGCAGGAGAGGGCCCAGGTGCTGCCAGGAGAGGGTCTCTCTCCTTCAGGAGAAGCTTCCCTTCTTTGTCAGGAAGGGCTCAGAAGGCCATGATGCCAGTGCCACTTGGCACTCTGCAGCATGAGAGAGGTTGGGTTGGGCTTTCCAGGGTGAGGGCAGTTGAGCGACTGCAGGACTGGGGCCACCTGGTCCCCATGGCAGGGCGGGACACAGCTCTGTGCTGGGCTCTCAGTGCTGCCTTTCTCCTGGTTCTCAGCAACTTCCTGGTCACGGTAGGCAGCGATCGCAAGATCAAGTTCTGGGATCTGCGGCGGCTCTACGAGCCCATCAACAGCATCAAGCGGTTCCTGAGCACCGAGGTGGCCTGGCTGCTGCCCTACAATGGCATCACTGTGGCCCAGGACAACTGCTATGCCTCGTGAGTGCTGGGGGCCAGTCCTGCTGCCGGAGCCTGGTTCAGCTTCCCAGGGGCCCCTCTGGTTCCCTCTCCCTCGGACTGTCCAGCTGCGCCATGGCAAGGGCAGGTTCTGCTTGTTTTGGATCACGCCACAGCAGCACGTTGTGACAACCCCTCTGCCATGCCATCCTGGGACAGAGACAGGGTAGGCCAGGGGATGGCCCACCCCTGGACTAGGCAACAGGGGTCTTGCTCAAGGGGTCTGTGGTCTTGGTGAGTTCTTGGCCTGTAGGAGCTGTCTTGAGCTGCCCCTTGACACGGTGACAGACTGCTAGAGCAAGGACAGCCCCCTCACCACCCAGGGCCAGTTCTGGGGGAGGTGGGCTGTGCCTGCCTCTTGGGATCCTGGTGACAGCGCAGAGTCAGGCATTCCATGCGTCATTTCATCCCTTCTGCTGCAGGTACGGGCTCTGCGGGATCCACTACATCGACGCCGGGTACCTGGGCTTCAAGGCCTATTTTGTGGCCCCTCGCAAGGGCACTGTGTGGGTAAGGGCCGGTGCTGGGCCATTCTGTCCCAGGGACCAGGTCAGCACCAGCTGGGGCCCAGGGCTTGCGGGTGGGGTGACACTGCCTGGCTGGGGGTGGTGGGGACCCTGTGCCCTCCAGCCCTCTGTCCCTGCAGAGCATCTCTGGCTCAGACTGGCTGAACACGGTAGCGGCGGGTGACATCACTGGCGAGCTGGTGGCAGCGGTGCTGCCTGACCTGGCTGTCAACCCCCTCAACGTCAAGCGTTCCTCGGACCGCAGATTTGTAAGAGGCTGTTGTACTTTGGGGGCCCAGCCCAGCATGCAGGGCCAGGGAAGGAAGCAGGGGTGGGGGGAGACGGTGGGAAGAGTGTCCTGGGTCCCCCATCCTTCTGGTCCCTGGTGGTCCCTGTCTGCAGAGGAGCAGCAGGATCCATGTCCGCCCTACCCTGAGCCCCATCTCATCCACAGCCAGTGTACAAAGCTGACTTGCTGCCCTGCAGCCCTGAGGACACCGAGCATGCATTGCCCAGGACCCATCGCTACAGTGAGATGGTAGCCAGGAGCTACATCCGATTCCAGGACACAGACCTGGTATGAGAGGGGAGGGGGCAGACAGGGTCCAACCCATGAGCAGGGCTTGCGGGGCTGTGGCTGGGCAGTGGGGCTGGCAGGGCCAGGAGATGCTTCTGGGGCATTGGGGCAGCCCCTCATCTCCAGCAGAGCTAAGATAATGGTGCATGCAATGCTCCTGCCTCAGGCCCACAGCCTAAGGTGGTGCCACCACTTTCCAGCGCAGCTTCCAGAACTTCCCGAGCCGGGAGCCCATGCGCCGGATGCACACGCAGGAGGTGAAGGCAGAACTGAGCCTTGACCGCCTGCAGCTGGAGGCCCTGCACAAGGTGAGGGGGCCAGGCTGAGGTCCCAGCCCTGCCCACGGATGGCTCTGCTCTGAGGGCCAGAGTCCCGGCACCTCAGCCCCCTCCCTTATTAGCCCCTCTCTTCCCACAGGTGCGCTTCAGCCCCAACCTGGACTCACAGGGATGGCTGGTGTCAGGAGGGCAGGCGGGCATCGTGCGGGCGCACTGCCTGGCTGGGCTGGCCTCTGGCATGGGCCACCAGCTGCTCTCAGCGTGCCAAGCCCGCTTCAACTTCCTCTATGGGGACATTCCCAGTAGCTCTGGCCCCCCTGAGCACTCCCCACTGCCGGTGGACTAGGGGTGTCTGTTTGTCATGCTGCTGCCACGTGCTCACCCTCGCAGGGTCGGGGCTGGGGCCAGCTATGCTAGCCCGGGGCTGTGGCCCCTCTCAGTGCTGCTTTCCCGCTGGATGTCTGCTGCGGGAGGGACGGCTGCTCCCAGCCATTCCTTAGGATGCTCTGGACATTTGTCCTCATCCTCTGGGCCTGGAAGGATCTGTCTGCATTGTTTGGTCTGAGCTGGGCAGGGGTCATGGGACGTGCGCATGTCCCAGGGCTGAGCTGTGGGTCTGACCCCTCAGAAGCACCAATGGGCCCCACCAGCGTGGGGCTGTGCTTGTGCTCGCCGCCATCCCCACTGTGCATCAAAGGGCGGGGAGGGGGCCGGGAGCTGTGGTGTCGCTCACATTGAGCTTGTGTTCAGCTGTGCAGTAAACGTGGTTGGTTTTGTACAGCTGTGGTGGTGCCGGCACTGTGGCAGACATGGCAGGTAGCTGTGGCTGTAGGGGCCCACCCACAACCCCACCAATTCCCTCCCCATGCCCCTCTGTCTCATGCAATGCTGCTGCTGCTCCAACACGTTTATTGGCAGCGCTGGCACCGCTGCTGGCACAGACAGACAGATGGACACCAGGGGCACAGACACAACTCAGCAGAGGGGATGGATCAGGGCCAAGCACGGCAGGATTCAGATGGAGCCCAGGCAGCAGCATGGGGGGTTGGGGCCAAGGGCAGGTTTGAAGTCCCCTGTGGGGGATGTCCCTTCCTGCCAGAACACACAGACTCCCTGGGGACCAAGTGGTGGGACAGGATTCCACCACCTCTGGAGCTGTGGCACAGCAGGGAGTGGAAGATCCCAGGGAGCCCCTGTGCTCCACAGGCCAGGCCACATGTCTGTCCCACCCAGGACCCTGCACTAGGGTCACTGTCCCACCCCAGGGCTCTGCAGTAGTGGGGTGTGTAGAGGGCAGGATGGGATCTCAAGCACTGCGCTGCTCTAGGGCAAGGAGCTGGGGCCAGGGCCAGGCCTGGCTCGGTGTAGCAGCAGGTGGGGGTCTCAGGTGCGGGGGTCCTGGCAGTGGGGACAGTCTGCTGTCTCTTCCCGGTGCCGCTCCACCTGTACTGTGCACAGGGCAAAGCCAAACCTGCTCTGGAGCTGAGCAGTGACCTCCTGCAGCACCATCTCAGGGTCAGCACTGGCATCTAGGAGCAGCAGGGTAGGGGCTTATCCCTGGCATGGCCAGTGGGACACCCCTGACCATGTCCTGCACAGGTCACTCACCCACAGCCACGTGCACTGACACGGCGGAGTGGCTCAGCGTCAGCGCCCAGAGATGCAGGTCATGGACACTCTGCACCCCACTGGTCCTCAGCAGCACCTCCTTCACAGCATCGAACTCAAGGTCCCGCGGTGTCCCTGCCAGCACTGCCTGGTCACAGGGGCCCACCCTTGGCCCCGAGCCACAGGCCCCATCGGGGTGAGGGCTCCCAGTGGAAGCCGCTGATGCCAGAGGTTTCCCCAGGGGGACCAGCCTGGGCACAGTGGCTCTGGGGTGAGAAAGCCTCACCTTGGGGCCAGCGCACCTGGCTGGGGTGGAGGAGAGACTGGGGGGATTCAGGTGGGACATGAGGACAGAAGAGGTAAGCTGTCTCATGGGCAAAGTGCTGTGGCAGCTGCAGGTCCAGGAGCTCCTATGTCCACCCTGCTCCTGTGGTCCCGCACCCCTCTCACTCACTACTCACCTTCCATGAGGACCCTGAAGACGTCTCTGAGGATCGTGATGGTGGAGCCAAGGACAAACACTGAGAAGAAGAGGGTGCTGATGGGGTCTGCGATCTTGCACTGGGGCTGCAGAGAGCGGGGTGGGGTCTCTGTGAGGCTGGGAGCAGAGCCCCCATGGCACCCTGCGTGGGACTGGGGGAGCTATTCCCACAGACAGCACTGGGGCAGCCCAGCCCAGGCACCTTGAAGTAGATGATGGTGGCAGCCACGAGGACACTGATGCTCTGCAGGAGATCACCCACCACGTGGACGAAGGCTGCCCGCACACTGGTGCTGCCGGGCAGGGGGCCGTGGCCAGGCTGGCAGGCCACAGTGCTCTCCAGCTGCTCGTAGGCCACTGTGCCGTGGCCATGGCCATGGCCAGCAGGGGACTGGCGCAGGATGTAGGCCATGCTGGGGAGAGCAGGACTGGCTCAGTGACATGCTGGCAGGGCATGGGGGCCCTGTTGACCCTGCTTGGGTAAAGGGGGCACAGGCAGGCACACTTGGATCCTGGGACAATGGACGGGAGTGGGGCTGGAGGCACAGCAGGGCTGGGAGGTGTGCAGGAACAGGGTGGGGGGTTTGGTCCTGGGCGTCATGACAGGGCTTGGGAGGTGCTGCTCAGCAGAGCAGGGAATGTAGGGTGTGGGGATGTAGGCACACTGACTGGAAGCCCCGAGCGTATGGGGGACAGGAAGTGGGAGAGGCAGTGACTTGGGGACACAAGGCTGGTACAGAGGGACATAAGGTGACCTGGGGGCACAGCTGAGGTTCCAGGGGCACAGGTGGGGCAGGACTCGGGCTGATGGTGCGTGGGGATTGTGAGTGCACAGCCCCATGTGGGACATACACTAGATTGACGCCAACGGCACAGGCAGATGTGGCCAGCATGGCTCGTGCCTCGATCTCATAGTCGTTGCTGATGATGCGGGCAGCTGCCAGGTAGACGAGGGCTGCGGTCACAACCCAGATAGAGAGGACAGAGGCCAGCGCACCCAGTGTCTCTGTGGGATGGGATCCATCAGCATCCACCCTGGCCTTGGGGGTCCTGTGGAGCCCCGCAGGGCTATGCCCCACAACTCACCTGAGCGGTGCCAGCCAAAGGTCATGGTCTTGGTGGGTGGGCGGTTGGAGACCCAGAGAGAGAAGAGGCTGACAGACATGCTGCCCACGTCTGTCAGCAGGTGGGCTGCGTCCGTCATGATGGCCAGGCTGTGTGCCAGGTACCCACCTGTGGGCACAGAGCAGCTAGCACCCTGCACCCTGCCGGCAGCCTCCCACCTTGGCCCGGCCCCCATTACCTATCACCTCTCCGACCATGAAGAGGCAGCAGACGGCACAGGCAACACTCAGCTGCTGGCGGGCCTGGAGCCTGCCCCGCCCGGGGCTGGGGGTAGGGGGGCTGCAGCGGCAGTGGGGAGCGGGAGCCGGGGGGGCTGCCGGTGCCGGAGGGTCCTGAGAGCCTGTGAAGAGACTAGGGGCGGGGGTCACTGCCGGACCTGGTGCCTCTGCCGAGAACCCCCGAGGGTCCTGCTATCGCGCAGTGGTACACAGCCAGGCAGTCGGTGGGGCACCGGCGGAATCTCGGCAGCGGGACGAGCAGCCACGGGACCGGCGGCAGCAGCAGGCGGCAGTGGCACGGGGCTCCCGGCGGAACCGGAGCCGGGAGTGGTGCAGGTACCCGCGGGGAGGCGCTGGCGAGAGCGAGGTGTTGCGCCTGGGGCCGGGCTGCGGGACAGGCCACCGGTGCGGAGACGTGAGGTGTGGGGAAGGAGCGGCGGGGGTCGAGGCCCCCGTGCGGTGGGGCAGCAGTGCGGCAGCAGGGACGGACAGCCCACCGGGACGGGGGCTAATGGGTGGACGGTACCGGTGCGGGCAGGTGATGGATGGATGGTACCGGTGTGCGTGGGTGACGTTTGGGCGCCGACAGGTGCTGGACGGACACCAGGGCGGGGAGCAGAGCTGGCACACGGAGGGGCTGGTTCCTCTTGAGTGGAGGTGCTGGTGACAGGGTGAGCGTGCCGGTGGTGGGGTGACGGTGACAGTGGTGGACTGAGGGTGCCAGTGGCACACGGTCAGGGCTGGCGCGGGGACTGCGGAGGTGCCGATGTCCGTGTAGGATGGATGAAGGCACGGGAGCGGGGGTGGAGGGACGTGCTAGGGGTGCTGGTGTCGGGGGTGGGAGCTAGGCGATGCGCGACGTGCCGGGGG
>VZTX01031673.1:0-15851 GCA_013400915.1 Pardalotus punctatus | reverse complement strand
AAATATATATATATTATATATAGAAAGATGTGGAGCGCTGTGCACCACCGCTCCAGGATGTCCCAGCGACTGCCCCAACCCCCTGCCATCTGAGGTGTCCACACCAATCACAAGTGTCAGCCATGGTACCACAACGTACCTGTGAGCATTGTAGCCACATAACTCCCCGCATCTGGGGCCCTTCCTCCTCCCCCAATACCTGTCCCGTTTCTGCCGTTCACCCATGTTGGGGTGCCGGAACAGGCGATTACCGGCAACCCCCTATCGCAAAAATTATGCTTCCGAAATCTCTTGATGTCGATTCCGCGAGGGTGGCGCGCAGCCCCCCCGTGCCACGCACGACAGAAGCCCTTTTTAAGACTTCGTTACGCTCTCAGTATGACGGGAAAGTGTCTGAGTCCCGTGGCAGTCAGGGCGAGGGTCGCTGTGGACACTAAACATGATGTCTGTATATCTGTTCTTTTATCCTTCTTTCTCGAGTTTCTAATTTCTTATCGCCATTTCTGCTGGTTTTCCCCTCAAAAAGCGCCGTTTTTCCCGCTGTTTAGCCGTCCAGGAGTATGCAAATCGCGCGGGGCATGGTGGGCATGCCTCTTCCTTGAAGGCAGCGCGGGTAGGAGGAGCGTCTTTGGCAGGAGCGCCATGGTGCGCGCGCGCGCAGGCGGACTCGCTCCTGATTGGCCGTGGTGCGCGCGCGCAGGCGGACTCGCTGCCCACTGGTGGCGGCGACGGCCGGAAGCGGAAGCGCTGCTGGGTGTCGGCGGGCGGCGGAGGGAGCGCGGCGGTGGGGCCTAGGTGTGCCCGCTGGTCATGGGGAGGTACGGGGGGCTCGAGGGGGCTGCGCGAAGCACCCGGGGGCTCCATACCGGCTACTGCAAATCCGGGAGGGAGCCCAAGAGTGGGCGCCGGGTCGGTCCCGGTGGCGGTCGGTGACCTTCGTTCTGCCCCGCGACTCCCTTCAGGGACGTTCTGCACGGGGAGGGGGGTTCGTTCCCGTCCCGGCGGTCCCCGTGGGGCTGGTGAGCGCTGTAAGCTGAGGATGTTCAACTTGCAGAAGAGCAGGCTCCAGGGAGCCTCTTAGAGCCCCTTCCAGTGCCTAAACGGGCTCCAGGAAAGGGACTTTGGACAAGGATATTATGGGGGACAGGACAAGGAGAATGGCTTCCTACTGCCGGAGGCTGGCTTAGATGGAATATTGGGAACCACCGTTGCCTGTGAGGGTGGTGAGGCCCTGGCACGGGTTGCCGTGTTTTTGTTCAAGATCCTGCGGGATGCTTGTCCTCCACAGCAGCGACTGTGTGATCTTTTCTGACACAGAAACCTGTGGCACTGTAGTGAGAACAACTTGTGGAACTGTTTCCTCTCACTATCTTATATAGAATGAGTGATAGAAAAAATATCTGGTGTTTCTGTAGGAATGAGAGTTATGTGAAAGAGGAGGAAGCCAGAGTAGGTAACACTGTCTGGTGACGTTCTGGGAAGGCTGTGAGCAATGGCCTCTCCACTTTCTGGGCCCACAGCATTTGCTGATGTAATTAAAGATCTAGGCACTCAGACAGCTGTAAGTAAATGGGGCTGGCATGTGGGATTTGGCCTGGGAATCTGCACCTCCCATGAGTTTTGTGTTCAGGGATCTTAGCGGCATGTAAACCGTGCCGTAAGATCTCGCCATAAACCAACAAAATGGCTTTATGCTGCTAAAGTGCTTCTGCCCAAGGATTTTGGGGCTTTGTGTCCGAGGATTTTAGTGCTTCCTTCCCTGCATCGTGGGTAGGAATTCCTGCTTTGTGGAAGTGAGGTGTGGGGTGAACAGTCTGACATCAACCCCAGCCAAAACCAAGACTGAAGGTCTCTCCTGACCTTGTGCTTGGCTTCTTAGCCAGAAGTGCCAGTTGAAGGGTTTAGGGTGTGAGTGTCATGCTTTTCCATTGTTAATTCAGTTTAAATGGAGCTGGAAACTTGCTGAGGGCACTGCAGAAGGATGTCTGGGATATAAATTCCTCTCGAAGGGCTCTGTGTCTGCAGGTGCATGAGCATGCATTGGAGTAAAGCACTAAAGCAGCTGCTTCTAAATTTTCCCATGTACTTTCTGGTGTGGGTTTTCATATAACTAACCAAGCTTGTTCTGATGAGGGGAAATGTCTAATGGTAGATCAGTGAGCAGACACTGCATGTGAATGTCCTGTAAAGCTGGTTAAACAAACTCGTCTTCTTGTGAGTTCAGCCTCAGCTTCTCAGCCATCTCTGGCCCCACCATGAGAGGCTTTGCCATCAAACCATTAGACTCTTCTTTCCCCGTGACAGACCCATCATTGCTGCCCATGGTGGTTGCGGCAATGTAAAGTGCAGGATTTGGATGAATTTCGTGTCACTGAACAGTGAAGACAGCAAAACTTCATTGAGCCTGGGGCTTAGAGCCTCCCAGCCATGAAATAGGGGAGGTGCCAGTCAGTGTTCACTCTGTGACCAACAACCTGAGTAACTTCAGCACCTGGAGGATCAGTGTAACCATTCAACCCGCTTGTGGTTTCACCACTGGGAAGCTTCGTAAATCCCACTCAATTTCCGGTGGCTGTCAGTTGCCCGGTGTGGGAGGAACAAGGGGCAGGTGTGGGCACACACATGTTCCTCCACCTCTGAGCACCAGATTGTGCTCTCAGAACCCAAAATGAACTGATGTTGTCAACCCCGCATGGAGGGGTTGCTACAGGCTGGGCTGTGAGCATGATGCTGCCAAAAACAAGACCCCCACCCTGTGGAGACCCCAGGGAGGCTGGGTCCTGCTTTCTCTCCAGGGCTTTGGATTGTGGGGATGAGGGATCCCGTGCTATGGCAGTGGGAACGAGCTGTGTCCTGCAGTTAAATCTGCTGAGTGGTCTGTTCTTTTTGGGAAATGGGTTCAGGAAGGCAATGCGGGGGTGGATGTGGCAGGGGGTTCAGCCCAAGGGGTGAATCAGTGGGTGGGTCAGTGCTGCTGTCACTGGTGTGCAGCCACTGCGATGCTGGAACCTTCATTTTCCATACTCCAGGGAAGGTTTTCTCTGCTACTAAGCATCACTTCTCCCTTTGTGGTGTGAGCAGAGACTCCTGGTCTGTAAACTCCAGGCCCCGTCAGAACACTGCAGTTTTCTCTGGACAAAATCTGTTCACCCTGCTGAATTCCTTCTGTTTGCTAACCATGGTTTTCCTTTCCTTTTCCAGTTGATTGGTTTGGGTCCCCACAAACCCAAGAAGACGCAGGACCTAGACAAGCTTGATCATCTAAAAGCTAAAGCCCAACAGATTATGAACCAGTTTGGCCCTTCTACCTTAATCAACCTCTCCAACTTCTCCTCGATCAAGCCAGAACCAGCCAGCACCCCCCCCCAGAGCTCCATGGCCAATAGCACCACCGTGGCTAAGATGCCAGGAACACCCAGTGGAGGAGGGCGGCTCAGTCCTGAAAGCAACCAGGTAATTCCATCCTGACTTTGGGATAACAGGGATGACGCTCAGACTTGCCTGTGGCTTCATTCTCCTTCTTTAAATCACCAGCAGAAATATAATGTTTATTAAAGCATGAATTACTGAGTAAGCAAAACTTCCTCTTGGAGTTCTTCCCTCACAGGTGCTTCCAGGTTGGATGGGGTTTGGATGCTGTAGGTGTAGAGGTTTTTCCAGTCTTACAAAGTTGTGACAGGGGAAGTTATTTTAAAATGGGGTTTAGATGGGAGAATCTGGGGGGAAAATGGGTGGTGAGGTGCAGGTTGCCCAGAGAAGGGTGGCTGCCCCATCCCTGGGAGTGTCCAAGGCCAAGGTGGGATGGGGCTTGGAGCGGACTGGGACAGTAGAAGGTGTCTCTGCCCATGGCAGGGGGTATAATGGGATGAGCTTTCAGGTCCCTTCCATCCTAACCTGGCACAGAGCCTCCGATGTGCATAAAACAAACTGCTGCCCAGGGAGTGCCCCAGGATTGCTCCATGATGGGTTTGCTGGCACCCAGACTGTTGGGAAGTGCACTAGACCCCAACACAAAACAGCCACAGCAGTGAGGGAAGCAGGAAGGGCAGGAATTTCCCATCCGTGCCTGGCTGACCTGACCAGCCTGACAACTTCCATCCATATCTTTTACGACTCACCATCCTGTTGTTCAGGCCGGTGTGGTTTCTGCTCCCTGCCATGTCTGACTTCCCTCAAATAACCCAGCACTCCCAGATCTCTGTTTTCCGTGTGAAGCATTAAAGCTGATAAACACTAGAGCCATGGAAATACTCCCCTCGTGCCCTGAGCACAACTGTAGTCACTGATTTGTTGATTGCACTTGCTTGTCTGCATCTAAGGGCTTGTAATTTTGCTTTTCCACTCCTTGCCAGCAGCATTTTAGTGCTGGAAACATTTATCCTGGCTGCTGCATTCCACTTGCTGTCCAGAGCAACCACTGGTGCTTGAAAATGACTCCATAACACCTGATATTTCTTATCTCTGCCATTCCTGAGCTGATAGACTGTCTCAACATTGTGACTTGGCCCCAGGAACACGGGGCAGGAGGTGTTTGTGGTTGTGGCTGTGCTCCATGGGCAGCTTCTTTGCTGGAGCAGGGCAGTAAATCCTTCTTCTCCTCCCACATGCTCAGGTTTTAACCAAGAAGAAACTGCAGGACCTGGTGCGTGAGGTGGATCCAAATGAGCAGCTGGATGAAGATGTGGAGGAAGTAGGTTCCAACCTGTGGAAGGGACTGCAGAAAGCTAATTTGGGATTTGTCACAGATGGGTGGCCCTTTGTCCAAGGAGGGAGGGTTGGTTCATTTAACATGTGTTTTCCCATGCAGCCTTCAGCCATCCCTGTCTTTCTGCATCCTGGTGCCAAAGAGGCTTTTAAAACAGCAATTGCAGCAAACACCTGTGAAATCCAGTCCTTTGAGTGGAGTTTTGGACACCACAATATAAGAAAGACCTAAAGCTATTAGAGGCTATCCTAAGGAGGCTCTGGAGTTGGGGAAGATCAGGAGGGGCCACAGGAGGAGCGGCTGAGGGCACTTGGTGTGTTCAGCTGGAGCAGAAGAGACTGAGGGCAGAGCTCATCAGGATCTGCAGCTCCTCCCAAGGAACAGCTCCAATGTCTGCTCTCTGTGACCAGGGACCTGACCAGCACCTGAGGGAACGGCTGGAGCTGTGTCAGGGGAGGGTTAAGTTGGAGATCAGGCAAAGGTTCTTCCCCTAGAGGGTGCTGGGCACTGACCAGGCTCCCCAGGGAATGGTCATGGTCCCAAGGCTGCCACAGCTCCAGAAGTGTTTGAAGAATGCTTTCAGGCACAGGGTGGGATTGGTGGGGTGTCCTGGGCAGGGCCAGGAGCTGGATTCAATGATCCCTGTGGGTCCCTCCCAGTTCAGGACATTCTGTAATTCTAAATGCCAGCTTCTGAGGGCTTGTTTTCATCTTTCCACATAATTTCAATTGCTCAGCACTGACCAGACTGATTGTTGCTCTTGTTGCCCACAGATGCTGCTGCAGATCGCCGATGACTTCATCGAGAGTGTGGTGACAGCCGCCTGCCAGCTCGCACGGCACCGCAAGTCCAACACCCTGGAAGTGAAAGATGTCCAGTTGCACCTTGGTGAGTGACTTTTATCTGTTTTTTTCCCCTCTATCCCCAGCTCACAGCTCTTCCTGAAGTTGGGGCACAGCTGCAGTCATGTGGTGGAAACCTGTGAGTAGATAATGCATCCCTGTCCATGGCAAGGGGTTGGAACTGGATGAACTTTAATGTCCCTTCCACCCAAACCATTCTGCGATTCCAGAGCGTCAGTGGAACATGTGGATCCCAGGCTTTGGTTCTGAAGAAATCAGGCCCTACAAAAAAGCCTGCACTACAGAAGCTCACAAACAGGTAAGGAGTTCTCACAACACGAGGAATCACATGGAAGGCTGATACAGGGATGATGGTCATGACTTCCTGGCACTGTGAATTTGTGGCCTCATCCAAGTGGTTCCGTTCAGAAATGACTTCCAGAGCCTCCTGGCCTGTTTGTACAGAGGGTTGAGGTTGCTGTGTCTCCTCGCCTATGTTGGCTTTGCCCAGAGAGAAGCAGCGGCTCTTGTTGCTGAGGGGCTTGGGAGGGTTAAAAAAAACCAACTGGGGGCTGCACACAGGCACTTCTCAGCTGCCCCTGGCAGCTCTATCTTTGTGCAAAGGGACTGAAAACACCCGTAATTTTGCATTAAGCTGCATTGGACCATTGCTTTTTAAGCCACAGTCAGAGCCTAGAAGGAGCTGCCCTGCAGTGGGTTCATGGGTGATGCTGCAGCTCCCACTGGGCAGAGATGGGAACCTTGAGGTGGGCTTTGATCCCACTGCCCCAGGGTGCCAATTCTGCCAATTCAAAGCAGTGCATCACAGACATTTCCTTCTCTGGCTCCAGCCTGGGATCCCATTAAGATTCAAACAGACCTGAAAGACCTGTGTGGAGGCAAGTCAGGCAGCATCCCAGGAACACCTGGGATGCCTTGTTCCTGCTGTGCGTGGTTGTGCAGTCACCTGCTCTAAGCCACTCAGCTTCCCATGGTTTTCCCTCTCTTGCTGCAGAGAATGGCACTGATCCGCAAAACTACCAAGAAATAGCCCCTGGGCAGAGCCAGAGACGCCGCCAGTGCAGTTTGGGATATCTGCCTCTCCACTGAAGCCTCCATGACGTCACCTATGGGGTATTTTTTTTAATGCTTTACAGAGAAGCATCTATTTTTTATTAACGGTGCAGCAATATCTTGACTTGACGAGGAGATCTGCCAAAAACATTCTACACCCTGTTCCTCGTTCCTCCTCTGTGCAACAGATCTCAAACAGAGACTTTTATTTGTGACTTGAAAGTGGTTTATCGTACAAGTGATTATCCAATGGACAAAGCATTTGATCGTGTGTGGGACAGTATTAGAAGCATCTGTAGAGGTTTTTGTTTCCTCCTTCCTGCCCCTACTTGCTCCAGTACTTTGTAATGTCAGTGTTTATATAAATACTTGCATTTGTTTTACATTAATAAAGAAATTATTAATCTAAGCTTCTGGCACAGGCTTGTGCTTTTCAGGCAGCGTTGCACAGGGACAGCAGGGGCAGAGTCCCTGTCACCTTTGCTCTGTGTGTGGTGCTGTTCTGTGGGAGATCTCCTGAGAGTTTACAGGGAGCAGAATCATGGAGTATCCTGAGCTGGAAAGGATCTCCAAGGATTATTGAGACCAGCTCCTGGCCCTGCCCAGGACACATCAACAATGCCACCCTGCACCTGAGAGCTTTGTCCTGTGCTCTCTGGAGCTCTGGCAGGCTGGGGCCTGTGCCCATTCCCTGGGGAGCCTGTTCAGTGCCTGAGCACCCTCTGGGGGAAGAACTTTTTCCTAATACCCAGTCTATCCCTCCCCTGACACAGCTCCAGCTGTTCCCTTGGGTCCTGTCCCTGGTCACAGGGAGCAGAGATCAGAGGTGTCCCTTGGGAGGAGCTGCAGACCCTGGTGAGTCTCCCGTTTCCTCCAGGCTAAACGGAGCAAATGCCCTCAGCTGCTCTTCCAAAAGTTTCCCCTCCAGACTGTTTTAGCTTTGGCCAGTCCCTCACTTGCCAGTCAGGGTGGGCAGGTCACTTCCCTCCTGACCTCCAACCCAGGGTGAGTCCCTTCCCCATTGCTGTGATATTTGGACTGTTGGGAGGGGAATGTTGTGACAGGACAGGAAGTCAAGGTCACCCTGGTTCTGTCTGTGCCAGACATTGAAAAGACCACATGCCGCTGCCTGTTCCTGCTGCTCTGCTCAGACGTCAGGGAAGTTGCGGGAGCTGTTGTGGGGATGAGAGTTGACAGCACTGCAACCCCCTGCATGATGGGGAGGCTCCTCCAGCCCTGGGCAGAGCTGGGCCCATCCTCCTTGCCCAGCTCTCTGGAAGCTCCCTGTACCTGCAGGGGAAGCCGGTGTGGGTGAAGTGATTCCAGGACCACTCCGAGCTCACTTCTCTCCTTGTGTCACTGTGGGATGAGGAGCCTGGGCACCTCCTTTCTACAGCCTTGTAGAAAGGGGTTTTTTGTAAATTATACTGTATGAAGATTAATTGGAAAGGGAAAGTGGGTACTGACAATTCCTCAGAGTAGTATGTGGTTGTTTTTGATTTGGACTCAGCTGGGCAGGTACTCAGCGAGAGTGGCAAGTACATCATCTGAGTTCCATGATAAATTTGTCACTTTTAATTCTATTTGGGAAGACTTAAACAATTTAGGGCTTTATGATTTGGGTCTCAGTCAATACAGGAGAGAATAGGGGAAGGGGTGACATCAACCTCTGCAGGCCTATGAAGTCCCACCTAGGGACTTCACCCTTCCAACACACTTCCTCTTTCCCAGGAAAACACAGGTAGGCAGAGGGTGATCAGGAGTATTTAATGTGGCCATGCTGCTCCTGCCTGTGCCTGGCTGCTCCATATCCACTTTCCCTTGTGAGCCCAGCATGTCCCTGCCCTGCCAGTGTCCCCAACTCTAGCACGAGCATCTCTTCCACTTCTCCTCCTTCTCCAGTGCCTGAGCCTTGGGCAACACTGGCAGTGGGATGCTGCTCTTCACCCCATCCCATGCCTCGGTGGCCACCAACCGCCCTGTCTGCAGTGCTTGGTAAATGGCCACTGTCAGCATCTGGAAGGCCTGGACCACGTTGGAAGCATCCTTGGCTGAGGTCTCCACATACTGGACACCCAGTGAGGCTGCCAACTTCTCTGCCTCCCTCTGGCCCACCTGCCGCTGCCCCGCCAGGTCGCTCTTGTGCCCCACCAACAGGAAGACCATATGGAAGGGCTGGATCGTGTCAGTCACCTCCCGGTGCCATCGCCGGATGCTCTCGAAGGATGTGCGGTTGGTGAGGTCGAAGAGCAGCATCCCCCCGGCCGAGTTGCGGTAGTAGGAGCGAGTCACAGACCTGGGGTGCCAAGAGCAGGGGGGTGAGCAGCCCCCAGGGTTTCCTGTGCCACCTCGAGCAGCACGTTCCCTGCCTGCAGAACAGCCCCACTTAGGACCTGCCCCTGCAAGCAGCACCTTGCATTCAAAGCATTGTAAGAAGGAGGAGAATCAGCCTTTTGCTGTCAATAAGAGCTCCAGGGGCATCTCTGTCCCTGCTCAGTCACCAAAGCTCATCTGTCCCCTGCAGCCACAGCCCCCAAGTGCCCCTGTGTCTGCAGTCATGTCCCCAGGGCTCCACCATCCCTGCTGCCACAGTCCTGGAGCTCTCCAATTCCTGCTGCCATGGTCCTGGAGCTCTTCTGTCCCTGCTGCCATGTTCCTAGTACTTCCTTATCTCTGCCCCAACAGTCCTGGAACCCTCCTGTTCCTGCAGCTCCAGATCTGCCACTCTACCATCCCCTGCAGCCACATCTCCCAAGTTTTCCTTTCCCCAGAAGCTGCCTGGCTGGTGGTGGCAGCTGCACATTGAGGTGTGAAGGCTTCTGGCAGCTAAGCTGAGGAAGACATTTTGCCAAGCACCCAGTGGGCACCCAGCTGTTCCCCAGCCCCTCTGCAGCTGGTGGGGCAGGGGGGTGCTTGGGGGAGTCCTGTACCTGCTTTAGAGCTGGAGCAAGGGCTTACAGGGCAGTCCCAAGGGCTCCTTTCCCTTGGCTTTGGCTTTTCGCACAGTGATTCCTCACCCAAAGGGATCAGTGGGAACACAGCCACAACGAGGACCTTCCCGGGGCTGGGATCACAACACTCCACCCCAAATCTGGAGGGGAACACCTATCTCCACCACACCTCCCCACCCCATGGACCCACCTGAACCTCTCCTGCCCGGCTGTGTCCCAGAACTGCAGCTTCACTTGCAGCCCCGGCTCCAGCTCCACGAACTGGACGTAGAAGTCCACTCCCACCGTCTGGTTGACAGCATCCAGGAAGACGCCCTCGGTGTAGCGCCGCAGCAGTGAGGATTTCCCCACTGTCGAGTCCCCCAGCATGATCACCCGGAACTGGTACTGCCACCGTGGCTCCATCAGTGCCTCTGCTGGCTGCCAGGACCCGCCACCCCCGCGCTAGGAGCGTGTTCAGGCAGGCAAGTAGCTCCTCCACCCAGGAGGCGTTCCCAGCACCATCGGTGCTGTATGGCCCCTTTGGAGCCCCTTCATTCCATTTAGTTTGGCTCCATCCAATTGGAAGCACTCAGGGGTGCCTGCTGCCATTTTCCCACGGACAGAACACCCTGAAAAGTGTCCCGGACAAGGGGGCCCCCACCAGCAATACCCCCCAAAAGAGAGCATTCCCCCTGCCATGGGTTGAGTGCTGTGCCCCTGCCTGGGATGCAGTGCTTGGCACAGCCTTTATTTAGTTTGAAAAAGCCTTAGGTTTATTTAAAACTCTCATACAGCAAAGTATTATTTCTTCAGAGCCCCCAAATTAAGGTTTGAAATAAATCCAAGCCCAGGTGGGAGACACAACCCCATAATCACCTAAGGGTTGCAGGTGCTGGGTGGAGAGAAAAGCATCCCCATGAGTGGGGGTCCCATGTCCCCGTCCCCATCAGCACTGGCAGTGTTCCTGGGATTCCCTCCATGCCAGGGGCTGGCAGTGGCTCTGTCTGGGGATGAGCCTGATGCCATCACACTCCTGGTGTGGGGCAAGGACCCCCTGGCCCCGTGCCTGCTGGATACATCCAGCCAGTGTCTGGAAGGCCAACTCCACATTGAGATTGCTGTGGACCGAGGTCTCCACAAAGGCCATGCCCAGGGCGGCAGCAAGGTGTCCAGCCTCCTCTGCTGTCACGGTTCTTTCAGTCACCAGGTCACACTTGTGTCCCACCAAGGACAAAGACAGGCGGCTGGTCCCCCACAGCCTCGTGGTACCACTCAGGAACGTGCTCAAAGGACACCCGGTTGGTGAGGTCCAACACCAGCAGCACTCCCGCTGCACTCCGATAAAAGGACCTGGTGATGGAACTGGGCATACCCAGCAGGGTTTCTAAGGATACTGGGAAGCTCTCACACTGACAACCCTAAGATGGGGCTTGGGAGATTTTTGAGTGACAGATCAGACCTCGGGAGGGGCAAAGGGGGAGGTGTTTTGGCCATTTACACCCCCCTTTTCTGTTCAGCATCCCTTTCCTCAGACTGGGGGGCTCCAGAGGAGACCTGGGGAGTTTTCAAGGACTCTGTGGTACCTTTATCCCCCCAAGGGCCCGGGGTGCAGCAGGGATGAGGCAGGACTGGATAGAAACAGGGCACCCCCAGACCAGCCCTGGGGTCCCCAAAAAGTTCCCAGGGATGGAGAGAGCATGGGAGCCCAGCTCCAGCCACAGTGCTTGGCTCTTCAGCCCTTCACGCCCCATTTGAGCCTCTTTCACACTCTCAGGAGCTCGTGACTCCAGCCTGATGTAATCAGGAAAGAAACCACCCAGCCCACAGGCACACCGCGACCAGTACCCAGCCCTGCTCCCTTGGCTGCCCCCAAAACAGCTCTGGTGCTGCTGCAAGATCAGTACAAGGTGTCACTGGCCCCTAAAGCATCCCACTGAGCCATTGCTGCCTGTCCCTGCACACCCAGCCGGGGATTTACAAACACCCCAGGGTGGGGGGATGACTTAGTGGGGTGCTGGGGTCCACATGGGCCTGAGGTCCCTGTATCCACCTTACCTGAACTGCTCCTGGCCAGCCGCGTCCCAGAGCTGCAGTTTGGCCTTGCCAGTGGGTGGCAGCAGGACAGTCTGGCTGTAGAACTCGACGCCGCAGGTGGGGCCGGGGCTGGCCACCCCACCGGGACCCTCACCCGGCCCCTAAGCGAAGCAGCGCAGCAGCGAGGCCTTGCCCATGTCCGCGTCCCCCAGCACGATGACTCGGAACTGGAAGTATCCCTCGGAGTCGGGGTCCTGGGGGGAATCTGTCACTGTCTCCATAGTTCCTCTGGCCGGATCGTGAATCGTGCAGTGCTGGCGGCGGCAGAACAGGTCTGCACCCTTGTCCCCACCCCATCTGGGGACAGGGACGGCTCTGGCCCCGCAGTCACCCGGGCGGACAAACAAACTGTCCCATGGAGGGAGCAGTTGCCAGCCCTGTCCTCATCCTTCCCTGTAACACTGAGAAAAGAAGATTAAGTCTTCTTCCCAGGAGTGGAACCAAACAAGGTTTGTGGAGCTGCTGTGTACTTCTCTTAACCACTTAGGAAAAACATCAAGTGACTTGCCTTTTTAATTCCCCTGTTTTTAAAAATACCTTTTTTTTCCATTTGCCTGCTCCCCAACCACCAAACTCCAAAACACAAACCCCAGCAAAAGCCCAACATTTAAAACTTTAGCAGCAACACACGTTGTTAAGCTCTAATCACTTCCTTGCAACATATTGGTATTTAGTCTTTGTTTATTGTCACCGGGATGTTGTATGGTGTTGTCACATGCTGGCTCTGTCCCCGCTGCCTGGCTTTGGTGACAACACGGAAAGCCAGGCTGTGAGTGCACAGACTCACTGGTGTACCCCAGAAGCCAAGATCCTGGGAGAGCTGGGACACACCCCACAGGAAAGGGGCTCTCAAAACCTGCAGGTAGGAGGCCAGACGGGTCAGAGGCACCAGGTCCATATTCCAGGACAAAGTACTCTTGGGCAGCCAGGTCACCTCGGATGCAGGGACTCTGCCGCAGCCCAGCTCTCCAGGGACAGGGAATAAGAGAATGGCTCCAACTCAGAGGCTGTGGTTCCCCACAACTACTTCATCTCCATGGTGAGGAAACAGCTGAACAGAATCACCAAGGCTCCATCTGAGGGTGTTGGAAGGCCCCAAGGTTGCAGGAGCTGCTCTAGCACCTGGAAGGCCCAGGTGTGTTTCTGCATTCCAGGGACCCCTGCCCACAGCTGTGGGGGACACCCCAGTGGTGGGTGCTGCAAAGACAGGAACTCGCCTCCAAGCACTGGTGAGCTCCACAGGAAGGTAATGCTCTGATTCCCTGGCTCAGAGCCAGCCTGGCCTCACCCCATCCCAATGCACCCCAGACACTGGAGACACTCCCCCAAGGATTTGAAGCAATTGCATTTATTCAAACTCCTATCACACACAGAATATTCCATGTTGGAAGGGATGTGCAGGGGTCATTGAGTCCAGCTCTTAAGTGAATGGCCCATACAGGGATCAAACCCACTACTTTGGCATTATTGGCCCCCTGCTCTAACCAGGTATTTGATATCCAGACCCCCTCCTGAGAAAGCTTCATGGAACAAACTGTTCTTCTGGTACTGCAGCACCAAGTCCCTCAGGGATGGCTCACCTTGGCTCCACCCTCTGCTTAGACCTGATTAAAGGGATAAAAAAGAATCCAGTTAAGCAATGAGCAGTCAGGCTCAGCACTATGTCAGATTCCATCCATGTTCAGGAATTCCTGGATGCTCCCTCCCCACCCTGTGGTTATTGGGGTAGCTCATGCCTGGCCTCAGCCCCATATCCGCAGGACTCATCCAACAGTCTCCAGACTTGGGAGTCATCATGGACCAGGCTGTACCGCTACTGATCTCACCCACACCCTGCCCCACAGATCACAACTCTGCTCAATTAAAGGCCTCCAAAACGAGGTGGATCATTCCCACCTGCACAGTCCAGGTGAAAAACTGGCCACTTCCAGCACAGGCAGAGTCAGTTTGAATTGTTCTCTGTCCTCCAGACCACATTCCAGATCACACAAACCCAGAATGGTTTGGGTTAGACGGAACCTTAAAAGTTCATCCTGTTCCACACCCTGCTATGAGCACGGACACCTTCCATGAGACCAGGCTGCCCTAAGCCCCATCCAGCCTGGCCTTTAACACTTCCAGGGATCCAGGGGCAGCCACAGCTTCTCTGGGCAACCTGTGCCAGGGCCTCCCCACCCTCACGGCCATGAATTTCCTCCCAGTATCTAGTTTAAACTTACTGACCACCAAACACCAGGAGTTCCCCAGAGGACACTCACATGCTCCACACTGCAGCTTCCCCAAAACTCAAGTCCTGTGGGGCACAAGCTGAGTCCCTTGGGACACCTTGGGCTCACAGGTTCTCACATTTTTCCACCGAGTAACTCCTGAAAAAATAGAGCCATAGTTTAGTGCCTGAAGCCAATGGGTCACTGTAGATCCATGGCTCAGATTCTCCCAATAAATCCCAGCGACCAACCCTCATGGCACCTCTGCCCCCTGCACCCAACATTCATCCCCTCTCCCAGACCAGGGGTTTCCTTCCCAACCAGATTTCCCAAAATAATGAGGCCCGCACAGCCTGTCTTCCTAGTGGCCCCTCTCAGCACAGGACACACCTGCAGAGAGCCCAAGACCAGCATGAAATTTACTCTTCCTCCTTTTTCGACCACAAGATCGGTATTCAGATCTGATGGGAAAGGGATTTGGAGGGATGGGCTGTGGAGCTCCAACACGTTCTCACCTCGGTTTACCCATCAGATGGGTGAGCTCTGGAACACCCAGGACCCCTGGAAGACATCACAACATGCCCCCAATATCAGCAATGGGCTGCAGACTCCTGTGGACACACTCCTGACTCATTCCACCCTGAAACCACAAGCAAGGAACAGCCCAATTCCCAAAAACGTATCGGAGGGGCGAGTGACAGCCACAGGCAGAAGAGGCCCAGCAGTCAAAGACCATCCAGTTGCTCTGGCATGTTGTTGGAGACCTGCAGCCACTGCATGGAGCCACAGCTCTTGGATAAACATGCAGGTAAACATGGAGCTTATCCAGTAAAGTCTGCGATAGAGTGATCGACTGGCTCTGGATCAGGATTGATTACCAGTCCTGCCTCTAGCCACGCCCAGAAAGAGGAAGTGCCCTTGTCACACCCAGACGTGATCTGGATGGAGCAAGAGCTAAGGGAGTTTGCAGGGGCCAGCCCCAAGGACAAGCCCTGTGGAGGATCCACAGCCGTGGAACAGCACATGCTGGCGGCACTGTCCGATAGCAGAGGGGCAGGAAATGCTGCCGGTTCCTGCTCTAGCCAAGGGTGGCCACGAAGCCGACCAAATTCTCAGCCCAAGGGAGGACTCCAGAGCCTGGATAGCCCATCTCACCTGCCCAAAGCTGAGACTGTCATCAGCCATCCCATGCTTCAGGATGCCGTTCTATGCCACGATGCTACTGGGGAAAAAGAGAGTCTTGAACTTCAAGTAAATTACAAGAACAGTAAATTAAAACAAAACTACAGAAAGACGGGATTCCTCCCCCCACCGCATGCATCAATTTGGACCCCAGGGGCAGGGATCTGCGGCAGCTGCCTGCTTCCAACACCCTAGATGCTTCCAGTATCCCCCCTAGCCCACGGCGGGCCGTGTATTTTCCCGAAATGTTGCCGGACAGTTACGAAGGCTCCAACTGACCGGCGACCGTCGAGGAAAATCCCTTCGCTCTTGGCTCCTTTTTGACCGCATCTGCCACAGCACCGACAGACGCAGCTTCGATAGGGCCGGGCAGGACCGCGCGGCTCTTCCGCCTGCTGCCGCTTGTCCCGGGACACGGGGTTAGTTCAGCCTCGGGGGTCCCTCACTCACCTGGGGCCGGGTCCGGCCTAGGGAGGAGGGCGGGAGCAAGGCCGCACTGCCCTTCACAGCCATCGGAGCGCACCGAAGTGCCGCCGCCGGGTGCGATGCCCACGGGGCGCCGATGCGGCAGAACCGAGTGGTGGCAGAGCCCCGGGGAGGGCGAATTACGATGGATGGTACCCGATGGCGCCCGCACCGCTCTCCCGACTCGACGCCATCACCAAGAGAGAGGAAAGGCGACCCACAGCCATATTTTATAGTGCAGCAGGGCGGACTCCGATTGGCTGTCGGTGCCTGAGCCTCCCGCAGAGGCTTCTGGGAGTCGTAGTTCACGCTGCCTACAGCCCCTACCATCCTTCCTTCCTTCCTTCCT
>VZTX01031657.1:0-22185 GCA_013400915.1 Pardalotus punctatus | reverse complement strand
CCGCCCCGCCCCGCCTGCAGCCCCGCCGCGGAGCCATGTCGGCCAGCAGCCTCCTGGAGCAGGTAGGAGTTCCCTTGCCGATGGTGGAACGGCCCCGCCGGGCGAGACCGCGGCTCGGGCCTAGCGGGGGTTGCGCCTCGGACCGGGGGGCGGCTGCGGCCTCACTCCTCTCCCGTTGCAGGGCCGCTCTCCATTGTGATGCGGCCGGGCCAGGCCTGTCCCCGCAGGGCTCGACCCCGCCGGCACGGGTCTGCCCCCTCCCCGGGATGGGTTCGTCCCAGCTGGGCCTTGGCTTCCCCCGCCGGGACGGGTCTGTTTCCCCACCCGAGCCGGGTCTGTCCCCCTGACTCACTACTCTCCCTCTTTCTTTTCCTACGTCGCCGCCGTTGCGCCAGAGACCCAAGGGCCAAGGCAACAAAGGTGAGATCCTGGAGGGCCGGGTGGGCCCGGCTGGGAGCGGGAGGATCCCGCCGTCGGGAGAGGGAGGGTCTCCCCAAAATCTGCCAGGAGGGCAATAAACCCCGCGGCCGGTCCTGGCTGTTGTGCTGGGGAAAGTTTGCAGGTGATATCTGTGCGGTGGGGAAGTGTCTGTGTGCTATGGGCTGAGTGTGGTGTGTTAGAATTTGCAGAAGTTTGTTATAGTACAAGGTTTGGCTTTAAACACTTTAAGCTGATAATTATGGGAGTTTATTGCATAGGTTTTTCTAATGTTGCATGTCTCTTCTCAGTGCAAAACGGCTCTGTGCACCAGAAGGATGGGTTGAATGATGATGACTTTGAGCCCTACCTGAGTCCCCAGGCCCGCCCGGTGAGTGCCTGCTGCAGGCAGGAGCACCAGGAGTCCAGTGGTTTTCTGCTGCCTCAGGGGAGGGGAGGGAATTTGGCCTCCTTGTATGTTCCCTATCTCCACTGATTGCATTTTGATGTTTGCCAGCTGCCTTACCTTATAATCCCATCCTATACCTGTATTTCTGCACACAGAAAGCGTTGATTGCCCTTAGATTTTGGTGGGTGAGGTAGGAGGATTTTTAGCAACTTTTTGAGTCTGTGAGAATTTCCTAGAGTTGGTGTCCAGCTGTTTTTTTTTTCAGCGTGACTGTTTTGAAGTCACCATTTCTGCTCTTTCAGTTTTACTGTTGTGCCTGTGTTGGTTTCTGGTTCTTTACACCACAGAGATGTGCTGAGTTGGGTTGTGAGGTTGCTTCACATGAGGCTGCTGTGCTTTTGGAGGAGCAGGTCAACACTCTTATCTCTGCACTGAGTCAACTGATGATGCCTGTTAGGGGGACTTCTCTGCTTTTCAGAGAAAAAAAGAACAACCCAGAACCCACATGTGACACAAGTGTTATGACTTCCTGAGAACTTTGGTTACAAGTTGAGCCAGAGAGTTTTGTGACCAGATCCTGGAAGTCAAACTTGCAGCTACTTTTCCTCTTCACTTTCTCCTAGATTAACTCCACTGTTAACTGGTGTTTGTTTTCCTTAATGAGCTGCAGGGGAATGACACAGAACAGATGGAGTTCAGCTGATTAGATGTACAAGTGAGTACCATAGATAAACATCTGTAGTAGCACTGGAGCAGTCAGTTTATTCTCTTGGCTTCTCTTTGCAGTTGTGATCAGTAAAAATAAGATGTTCTGGTTTCCCCTTTCTTTATTTTTGCTTATTTTTACTAGTCAGTAGGTTATTTTTCTCATGTAAATGTGATGCATGTTTTATTGGAACACAGGAACAGGTTTCTGTCAGTTAAATTTTCAGCAAGTGTTTTCCTAGTTTGTACTAAAGATCTGAGGATGAGTATTTTTTGTCATATCAACTGTTCATAATCTTCAGAATTCCGCCTGTCCATCAAGACAGCTTGCTGCATTCAGCTGCTTAAAAAGTTACAAGCCTAAATTCAGCCTTCATAGGTTGAGAGAATGTTATTACGTTCTCAAGTCTTGAATAAAACCAGCTACTTTCCTAGTAGCTGTCATTTAATGCCGTTTCTTTCTATCTCAGTTATCAACATTCCTAATTTCTAGCTTCCTTCTCAATGTGGATGTATTTCCTACAAACTGCGGTTTTAAGTTTCCTAAAGACAAAGATGGTTACTATCGTTTTGAAACAACACAGTATTTTATTGTTTTCCATGTTTGATGAAGTATTTCTGGATCTTTAATTTCTTTTGGTGTGTCTCAGGCTGGTGAAAATACATTTTAAAAATAAGTGATTGGATATGTCCCGGGAGGCAGAAACTGAGCAGGAGCAAGGTGAAACCACCAAGTTAACTTGTTGTGGAACCTTTGGGTGACTCTTGCCTCAGTTCCTCACTGTGCTGTGTTGCTGGTCTATATTTTATAAAATAGAATCCAAAACCTTCAGAGCTGGGTCTGGAGCAAGGCAAAAATACACATGTATCCAAGGGTGCACCTCTTTGTTGGGGATGGGAAAGGGAGGTACAGAAACTGCTCTGAATGATTGAATTAAATGCATTTTGGAGTTGCTTTTCAAGCTCTCCGCACACCAGTGAGGTAAGCATGTTGTAAAGTTTCACTGCTCCTTATTCCCCACATGCTCTTTCAGGTGTGACTGTTACTTGTAAGTCCCCACGGGGTTACTGGGTATTTTATGGCTCAGATACACAGTAAATGATTTTTCAACCCTTCAGAAACCAAATGCTCAACAGCAACACTAAGCCTCGCTCAGAATCCTGGTTCTGGTCTGAGGTGAAGAGGAACAGTGAATTTGAGGGAATAACTGTGCAAAGAGTCTTAGTCATGGAGACAGTGAGAAGCTGGTGGAGTTTTATTTGTACGTTAATAAGCAAGCGTGTCAGTTGTGCAAAGGCAGGGGAGCAGAGCGAGGTGCTGTGTTTGATAACAAAGCAGTGTTGGAGACGTTCAGCTAAATCTGCTCTGAGCTGCCTGTACTAAACTCTTGAACTGCTCTGCTCCCTCCTTACTACCTGTGTGTAGCTGCTGAGTACTCCACAGGTCATAGCTTAATACACACTCTGATAAATATCTCGGAAATTGAACATAATGACATACGGGAAAATATTTTGAGGTGACAAAAGGAAAGATTTTAATTTGATAGCAATGTGCTTCATGTGCTCCTGTGGACAGGAAATAGCTCTGCCTCAGCTTTAGGGATGGGCCAGCATATTCCTGTTCCCTTTAACATATTCTCTCCTAAACTTGTATTTCTCTTATCATTGAGGGGATTAATTTATGAAGAGACTTTGCTGGTTCAAAGTACTAACAGGAGGTTTAAAGTTCTTTCATTTGTCTTACAAGCTAGTGTTAGTGTTGGTGGTTTTGGACAGATTGAGCCCTGGGTTTAGCAGGACTGATTTCCTCAATTAGTAAGACCCTGGCTGAGAGTGAATTTCATTACTAATTTGCTTTTGGGAGGCCTTTGTGAAAACAAGGGTTGGAGAGAGCATCTCTGTGAGCTTTCAGGAAGTACAGAAATCTTATCTCTGAACACATGATTCCTATAAATAATTCCTGTTAATTTCTGTAAAGTTGGGGCTTGGTTAGCCCTAAACCTATTGCTGTCCTTTAAGTCAGTAGAAGGTGGAGTAGCAAACCAGCTATTTCTGGAGGGTGCCAGAGCCATCTTGAGAGACTTCCTAGATTTTCAGCGTGGCATGAAGTCCTCCAGGAGCCATCCTTGGCACAGGAATACGCGATTCAATGAAAAATGGAGCAGAGCCTGCTGCAAGCCAAGCTTTTAACTGGGAGCTGAACCTGCCTTTGATCTCATCTGCACTGGGTGGGTGTGTCAGGGGCTGGGCAGCACGAGGCTGCTGCTCACAGGTTCAAATTACTGAAGGTAATGTCCATTAGCAGGGCTAGAACCACTCCCTGGAGGGAACCTGGGTTTGAATGGGAAATGACAGATGTTTTTCATGTAAGCAAATCTTGGGGATATCTGAGACTTCCCTAATTGTCAAATTAGGCATTTGTTTTTGTAACCTAAAGGCTACTTGGGTGTTAAAAGGGAGAAAGGGAGACCAAGGCATCATGGAGCCAGGTTTTTTTTCCTCTTTGGATTTGAAACCTGCTTGTGCTGGCACTGTGCTGTAAAAGGCTCCTATTGATTACTTCCCATTTCCAGGTAATTTTTAGTATGTGCCCACAGCACTAGAGCACTTTGTGTTTTGAGGAATAGGCTTTAAATCCCTGTTTATGTGCTATTTCTTGGAATATTGTGAAGGGTGGAACTTTTAAGTTTTAGGGGTAAAGCTGTTTTCATGGCTAGTAAGTTTAAGGAAGGCATTCAGGAACACTCGTGATTTGCACAGGGTGCTTTCACTGGATCCTCTTCCTTCTTATTCCCCTTCTCTCTGCATCCTTTCCCCAAATCCTACCTGGGGCACTATAATAAGGGTTAAGTATGTTACACAGGCAGGGGAAACCCTTGTTAGGAGTAGCTACAAGCAGAAGATGATATTTGGATGCAAGGTAAGATACTGGTTTTTAAAGCCTGAGCAGGAGCTCTGGGGCTTCCCAGTGTCCAGTGCCACACCATACGTCATGAACACCTCATGCTCCTGTCTTGGCATGGGAAGCTTTGTCTTTAACCTTTCTGAGCCTTTGTCTTTAACCTTTCTGGCAACAGAACAGATTTTAGAGCCCTTGTAACAAAGGAGGTGTTCAAGGCTGGGCCTGTTTATCTGCCCAGCCCTAAGGTAGGGAGGGGTGGGGCACAGGAAGTCTACACTGCCTTTGTTCCTGGTCCCTTAAAATTGGTTCAGCTCCTAACAGTTCAGTGCTTAGGTTTTTGTGTTTTTTTTTTTTTTTCTTTTCCAGAATAATGCATACACTGCAATGTCTGATTCCTACTTACCAAGCTACTTCAGTCCCTCCATTGGATTCTCCTACTCCTTAGGCGAAGCTGCCTGGTCCACAGGGGGAGACCCCCCCATGCCCTACCTGACCTCATATGGACAGCTGAGCAACGGGGAGCCTCACTTCCTCCCTGATGCCATGTTCGGGCAGCCGGGGGCCCTTGGCAGCACTCCATTCCTCGGGCAGCATGGCTTTAACTTCTTTCCAAGCGGGATTGACTTTTCGGCATGGGGGAATAACAGTTCTCAGGGACAATCCACTCAAAGCTCTGGCTACAGCAGCAACTATGCCTATGCCCCCAGCTCACTAGGAGGGGCTATGATTGACGGGCAGTCTGCCTTTGCCAGCGAGACTCTGAACAAGGCTCCTGGCATGAACACCATCGACCAGGGCATGGCAGCCCTCAAACTGGGCAGCACGGATGTGGCGAACAGCGTCCCAAAAGTTGTTGGCTCGGCCGTGGGGAGCGCATCCATCACCAGTAATATAGTGACATCGAACAGTTTGCCTCCGGCGACAATTGCACCACCAAAGCCGACCTCATGGGCTGACATTGCCAGCAAACCTGCCAAGCAGCAGCCCAAGCTGAAGACCAAGAATGGCATTGCAGGGTCAAGCCTTCCGCCGCCTCCCATAAAACATAACATGGATATTGGAACTTGGGATAACAAAGGGCCCGTGGCAAAAGCCCCGTCACAGGCCTTGGTTCAGAATCTTGCTCAGCAGCCAGTGCAGGTGTCCCCACAGCCTGTGGGCCAGCAGATCAACAGTAGCCCTCCGGTGGCCCAGGCTCCGGGTGGGCAGCAGCCGCAGGCGCTGCCGCCGCCAGCCCCACTGTCTGTGCCACCAGCACAGTCCACCCGCTGGGTTGCCCCTCGGAATCGTGGCAATGGCTTTGGCCAGAACGGAGTGGACGGTAATGGAGTGGGACAGGCTCAGGCCAGTTCTGGTTCTCCTTCAGAGCCGCACCCAGTTTTGGAGAAGTTGAGATCAGTCAACAACTACAACCCCAAGGATTTTGACTGGAACCCGAAGCATGGGCGGGTTTTCATCATTAAGAGTTACTCTGAGGACGATATCCACCGTTCCATTAAATACAACATCTGGTGCAGTACGGAACATGGCAACAAGAGACTGGATGCAGCCTATCGCTCCATGAATGGGAAGGGCCCTGTATACTTACTGTTCAGTGTCAACGGTAGTGGTCACTTCTGCGGTGTAGCAGAAATGAAATCTGCTGTGGACTATAACACCTGTGCAGGTGTGTGGTCCCAGGACAAATGGAAGGGACGTTTTGATGTCAGGTGGATTTTTGTGAAGGACGTTCCCAACAGCCAGCTGCGACACATCCGCCTAGAGAACAACGAGAATAAACCAGTGACCAACTCCAGGGACACTCAGGAGGTGCCTCTGGAAAAGGCTAAGCAGGTGTTGAAAATCATTGCCACCTACAAGCACACCACCTCCATCTTTGATGACTTCTCACACTACGAGAAACGCCAAGAGGAGGAGGAAAATGTTAAAAAGGTAATGTGCTTCTGGGTCTTGTCTGAGTTCTGTGGGGCAACAGGTGGTGGGGCCTGCCTTGCACTGGGCAAAATCTGGGGTGTGAAGGGTTGGACTTGTGGGCATTAGCCTGCCTTTTGGCTACCTGTCCGCTCATACCTGGAACCCACACGCAAATGGTAGCCCCTCTTTTGGCAGGGGAAAATGTCCAGAGAAACCTCAAAGGTGATGAGAGGGATGGAGTACCTCTCCTGTGAGGAAAGGATGAGAGAACTGGAATTGTTCAGCCTGGAGAAGAGAAGGCTTTGGCGGTCATCTAATTGTGGCCTTCCAGTGCCTGGTGGGAGCCCACAGGAGAGATGGGGAGAGACTATTTACAAGAGCCTGGAGAGACAGGACAAGGGGGAATGGCTTCAAATTGAGAGAGTAGGTTTAGATTGGATTTTAGGAACAAATTGTTCTCTGTGAGGGTGGTGAGGCCCTGGCGCAGGTTGCCCAGAGAAGCTGTGGCTGCCCCCGGATCCCTGGAAGTGTTCAAGGCCAGGCTGGATGGGGCTTGGAGCAGCCTGGGATAGTGGACGGTGTCCCTGCTCATGGCAGGGAGTTGGAATTAGGCGATCTTTTACATCCTTTCCAATCCAAACCGTTCCATGATTCTGTGAAATTGGTGTCAGCATCTGGCAGAGCAGGGTGAGGAGCCTTGCCTGGGCCTTGCTTGTGATCGACTGTGTGTTGGTTATGCTGAGTCTCAGCCTTCCCCTAGTGATGTGATGTAAACAAAATATATTTCTGTACCATATATATCAGCTTCTGGATCGGAGTGGTTTGAAGTTGGAGACCAGCGGGGTGTTTGGGAAGTTGTTAGAAACCAGAGCTGGGTCTTAGAAGGGCTGCTAATCCACCCCCTGCACACAGTGGGGTCGGCATGACAGATGTCTCGCTCCAATTTTTAAATCTCCAGGAGCAGCAGTTCCTGTCCCTCCTCAGGCAGTCTATCCCTCTGCTTAATTATCCTTTGTGTAAGGAGGCTTTGTCTAATGCCCAACCTAAATCTCCCTCAATGTGCTTGAAGTCCGTGATGGCTCGTCCTGTCTCCAGTGGACACGGGTCATTGTGTTCCTCGTGGCTCTGTTTGGGGCCATGGTGGGCTGTCACCTGCATGGCACTGCCAGCAGTGTGGCACATGAGCTGAGCTCACCACTTGCCTTGCAGCTGCTCTGGATGCTGCTCTCAAAGCCTGCTGTCATCATCTACTCCTTAACGGTTAATTAATTGAAAATCCTGCCCCAGATTCAATAACCAGTGGGCTTTGAATCTTACTTGGGTTCAGCTGTAGTAAAGTCACTTGGGGCTGCCCTTCCCCTCAGTGTGGGTCTGGCTTATGTTTGATCAAAATGATAATTACAAATTAGCATTAGCACAGCTGGCTGGGAGTTTGCCAAGTTTCCTGGTGATCTCTTTAGTTTCAGCAATGGGGAATTTTTCACCCAAGACTTGAAGAAGAAAATCAGGAGCTGCAGCTGCTCACTGTGACAGTGAATGCAGTTTTAAATTTTTTATATATATTTTACATGGAGGACTGTGTAAATAATAACGCTTAAGCGCAAAGGTGGTCACGTTTTGCAACTAATAATCAGCACTTGCAGTGCTTGGAGAAAGTCTATGAGGGAGAGATAATAAACGGCAAGGTGTGAAGGTGTAAACTGGTATTTTGTGAGGACCTGATAGTTTTGTGTGATTTCCCATCCAAAAATTGTTTCACCTGTTATCCAGCCTTTTTCTTCCCTGTGAGGGTGGTGAGGTGCTGGCACAGGTTCCCAGAGAAGCTGTGCCTGCCCCTGGATCCCTGGAAGGGTTCAAGGCCAGGTTGAATAGGGCTTGGAAGAACCTCGTCTAGTGGAAGGTGTGCCAGCCCATGGCTGGGGGTGGAACAGGATCATCTGTAAGGTGCTTTCCAACCTAAATCATTGTGATAACCCTCCAGGTCTGTGATACCCTCCAGATCTGACTTCAGGGAGCAACAGTTTGCAGTGTTAGAGAGTTGGACCTTGGCACAGTGGGAAAATGCAGGAGAGGGGTGAGAATGCTCCTGAAGGACAAGTTAGGGATGGATGGATGGATGGATGGATGGATGAGAAGAGTTAATACTAAATACGTGTAAGCAGAAGGAAGCGGAAAAAGAGAGGCTTTGGGAAAAGCAGACAGAACAATGGGGTGCTTCTGGAATGCTATGTTTGCTGTGCAAAGTCTGAAAATCAGGAATATACTAGAAATGTGGCTTAGGAATTTTCTTAAAGCTGTAAACCATCTTTATTCATCTTCCCAGTCACATTTTAAGGTCTGCTCCCCTGCTTGCTTCTCTTCTTGAGACGCGCTGGTGTGGAGAGTCAGAAGCAGCAGTGATAGTTGGAGCACCAGCTCTGCCTTTCTGAACCGTGTTCTATTGGATGCAGCAGCAGTTGATTAGGAGGGCGTTCTTTCTTTGCAAAGGAACTTAGTCATAGGTCTCTGGAATTCACAGATGAGAAAGTAGTTGTGTAGACACGGTCGGTGTTTGCTCTGCCATTTACTCACCCTGTGTTCCATGCTCTGGGCCCCTGTAACTTCCGGCATGGAGGATGTGACTCTGTGTCATGGTAGTTCTTGCAGTAACAGTTGTACCTCCTCAGTCACTTGCTGACACAGCCTGGAACCCGGCTGAGGTTTCTGTGACTGCTCTTTCGTGGTTTAGTTGAGGACCAGTTATTTTTGTTGAAGGAGCGTTTTCTTTTTTTCTTGGAGTAATTCTTACCATGGGACTAGAGGTCCCAAAAAGCACAAACCATGCTCTTGTCTGCTTGAAGCACCTCAGGTAATCACTTGAGTTAAAAAAATGTATGAGGAACCAGAGTAGAAGAGCTGGAAGGTTAAAATGCTGCTCTTGCAGCAGCTCCCTGCCTGCTTTTTGTGCTGCTTTGTTCTGGGGAAATCCCATTGCTCCCAGCTGTTTGTCTCTCCCACAGTGTGAGATGTTAATGCTCTGCAACTGTGTTTCTTGAAGCTTAAATGTCTCAAGGTTTGGCTCGTTTTGAACTTCTCCCAAGCTGAAGTTGTTTCACTCGGCTTGAACTTGCCCAGACCTTTGTCTTATTTGCAGTTTGATTCCTGCTTGCTGCCTGAACAGATGGATGATCTCTTGTGAAAGTCTGGAAACTCTTGAATATTCTTTTACACTTCTCACTGTTAGTCATTTCTTCAGAATTCCCTAAAGCAGGTCCAAGAAATTAAATGTAAAATGTGTAGTGTTTGTGCTGTTTCCATTGTCCAGTGAAGGGACAGGGGTGGGTAGTTCAGTGTTGAAAACACTGAAATAATTATCTTTCTTTTCCTGTTGCTTGTGCCCATCCTGTTCCTCCAAAGCTAATCCCCATTCCTTTTCCCTGTCTTGTTTTTCTCTACTAAGCCATTTTTTAAAAGGGTTTGTATGTTCTCCTGACCCAAATGGTGAAGCTGACTCGAAGTGCAATTCTATCCGGAGCAGTCTTGAAACCCGGAACAGCTGCTTTTATGGTAGAGCTTGTCACTGACTTCTTCTGTGTGAGAATTATTTTATCTTTGCTTTAAACAACCAAAACAACACCACAAATCCCTGCCCCATGGTCATGCACTTGGATTTCTAGGAATGCTGCAGTGACCTTGGTGTAAAGATCTCCCATAATGATGTGCTTGGTGTGAAAGGTTGACAGCTTCTATTTTGTGGAAATGCAATCAGTGGAAACGCTAAGGGAAGTTTGTTTTGGTTCTTTCTGCCTGCTCAGACTTAAGATATTTGGCTTCTCACAGGTTCCAGGGATTTTAGGAAGGCTGTCTCGTGAAAACTGGTCTGTGCAGAGTGCTCTGGTCAGGTTTGCAGCTGAGGAGAGACACTTTGCATTGGGACTTTGAGTGTTGAGACAGGCTGAGCTGTTCAGGATGGGGTGGGTTTTAGTGGGGTTTGTCATGCTGAGGATTGGCCTCAAAGCACAAAGGTGGGATTGGCCAGATTGAATCTGTTATTTCTGGAGTTGTGCTTCTTTGTGCCTCAGCTGATGCTGTCTGCTGGTTAAAGGAGTATTAATAGTGGCAAGTGTCACTGCCTCCTTGGAACATGTGATTTAAGGGAGAACTGAGGGGTGTTGTGTGAGACTGTTTGAAATGGGCAGGCAATTTCACAGTCACTGGAATACATGAATGCTTTCTGATGGGTTTTACAAAGTTATTTTTTCTTCCCAATTTGTAATCTCAGAGGGGAGGAGAGAGAATATTCCCAATAGGGTGGACCAGCACTCTTTCCTCCTGCTGTTGCAGTTGTCCTGGGGAATACTACATTTGCTTTGGCTTTACCATATTCCATAGGACAGTACTTCTGACTATAAGATTCAATTCCTGGATATTCTACATCCAGGCAAAGCCAGCTGTTCACTGTGGCAGCAAGGGAACACTCCTTCCACTCACACAGTTCCTTTCATTTGGTGATACCAGGGCTGTTCACTGTTTTCTGCTCCAAATCCTGGCCATAGTGAAACTAATTGCTTGATGCACCAGGACAGAATTTCTGCTGTGCTGTTCAGAATGCACATAGTTTCACTTTATTTCCAGGATGTTTAAATCCTGTAGGTCTGTGTCCATGCTTGTGTATTTGCCCAGGAATGGAGCAGACAAACCATCCTGCTTATTCCAGTGGTTTGGCACTGGCTGTTCATAAGGAATGCTTTGTGCTTATGATATTTTTAGGCAGTCCTTAAAAACACTTACAGATTTTTGCTTGTTCTAGCTGTGTCTAAAGGCAAGAGAAAACTGGAGGGAAGACTTAGATCTGACTGATGCTCTAACCTGTGTTTTCTGCTCTGAGGCTGGGAACTGTGTTTCCTCATCCCTAATACAGGAGCAGCTGGGAGCCGTTTCACTGCAACTGAAGTGGAGCCACAGTGGTGGAAGAGCAAACCAGTTGCATTTGCCTTGTAGTCCTGTCTCTCACTGCTAGTATTGTGTTAGAACTCTTTAAAATAATACTTTAATGTAATGTTTGTTAATATTATAAAATAATATTTAGTTGACTTGTTGACCTGTTAAGATGCACTGTTTAAATTTTTTCAATTGTTTTATCCTTGTCCATGGCAGAGGGTTGGAACTAGAAGATTTATAAGGTCCTTTCCAACCTGTGCCATTCTAAGATTCAAGGACTGGGTTGGGGTTGGATCAGACAGAGACTGCAGGCCGCCTGCAGTGGTTTTGCACCTCTTAGAGGCGTGGTCTCAAGCAGAGGGGGGTTTATTCCACACCCTGTTCTTGTGAACTTGTTCCCAACCTACTTCTTGCCTTCTTGGTGTGGGTAAAGCTTCGTGTCCCCTCACTTCAGGTTATCTGGGCTGGGTGGTTTCAGCTCCGAGCTGCAGAATACCCTGAACTAGTTGTTCTTATAAGTATGTTAATTGAATTGGTTATGAACATGTTAAAATAAATGTCTTAAAGTTAAAAAAAAAAAAAAAAACAACAAATTTTTTCCCCCCCCAGCAAATGAGTTAAAATGGGAGAATGACCTTAAACTGAAGGAGGGTAGATTTAGATTAGGTATTAGGGAGAAATTAATTTTTATAAGGGTGGTGAGGCCCTGGCAGGGGTTGCCCAGAGAAGCTGTGGCTGCCCCTGGATCCCTGGAAGTGTTTGAGGCCAGGTTGGACGGGGCTTGGAGCTGCCTGGGATAGTGGAAGGTGTTTCCTGCCCGTGGCGGGGGGGGGAGGGGGGAATGGGCTTTCAGGTCCCTTCCAACCCAAACCAGTCTGTGATTCTGTGATAAATTGCATGTGTATGGCTGGCGAATTCCCTAGAAACACCGTGGAGAGCTTGGAATGCAGAAGGGAGTGCGTAAGGTGTCAGCAGCAGGGGCTGTTTTGTTTTCTTTCCCTCTTGTTTTTTTCCCCCAAGAGTTCTGGATAACTTGCTGGCACTGAGGTTAAGAGCTACTGACACAGGTGCTGTGTTTCAGGTTATTTTATTGACAGATGCTTCTCCAGAGAAAGTACTTATCTTACAAGCAAAACTCTTTGCCAGCTGTTTCATTGAGTGAAACCCCCAGGGCACAGTCTGGTTCAGTTCCCTGGATTTCTCCCATGTGCAGAAGTACAGTGGGTCACAAGACACTACTGAAAGCCGATTAGGATCCCAAGAAAACTATTGAAGTGCATTGATACTTGGGCAGTCCATCAAGAACTGCTCCACGTACAATGTTCCTTCCTTGTTCTTACAGAAACTGTAATTCTGCACCAGCTTTTTGCCTGAAAGAAGCCCCTTTCTTCTTTTCTGTCTCAGGTTCATGAAGCTCCTTATTCTGTGCTGTGTGGTCATTCTCACCAGGATTAGTCCTCTCATTTTCCTCTATATTCTGATTTGTATATAATAGTAATTGTGCTGTCTTACAGCTTTGTCAGTTAATAACTAATTCCTTAGTGGTGCAAACCACTGGAGGCTTGGCAGCCAGAACAGTGTCAGCACCCTGCTCTACCACAGCAGTTCCTAGGGAAGTCCCTGTTAAACAAGGGTGGTCATTATCCAAACTGATGCTTGGGATAGAGAGTTGTTTGTAGCTCCTTCCAGTGACTAGTGCCCAGTATGAGCCTTTTTAATTGACATACAAGTCATGTAACAGTGAGTTTGAGCAGTTAATAATGAACCATCTGGGGTTTGTGCAAGGACTTGGGAATTTCTGGTTCTTTGTAGTTAGAATTTTTTTTTTTCTTAAAAGCACAATGCTGAGCTGCTTTTTTGTGTGGTCAACTGCAGAACTATTGTAATGTAATTCCGGTTGGGAAGACTTAGATAAAATCTACCTGTAACTCTTGTCTTTTGTTTCCAGTCTTGGGGAGAAAGGAAACCACACTCCTTAGTTTCCTTCCCTGTATCTGTGCACACTGGGGAAAGACTCTTGCTCTCTCCATCTCAGCTGATATTTGTGGTACTGTTTCCTGTAAAATAACTTCAGAGAATTTCCCATCATCATCTCAAAATTAAGGAAATCGTGAAGCCCTAATCATCAGCCTTTTGGCTGGTGCAGCCTGATTTGGAGTTCAGCTGATTCCAGAGCTTTGTTCTTCATACACTTAGAGAAGGGAAAAAAAAACCAAAAAAAAAAATCTACAAAACTGTGTTCCCAGTGAATGTGGCTTTGTTTTCCCTTTCAAGTGGCTGTAAAATGACAGGACACACTATAAGGGGGTGTTGGCTCTTTTACTTGAGCTTGTGAATTCAGCTCTTCATGGCTGACAGAAGCAGGCAAATAGATCTCCTCTTGTCCTCTCATAATACAGAACATTGTGGTGTGTTTTTCTTGTAGTATGAAGTGGCTGTTCTGTCTTGTTTGGGATGGAGGTGGTGGTTAAGCCTCAAATACCAGGTCAACTACAGTAGGTCAGATAAAAGTCTGTGTGTCTCATGTCGCTTCAGGTCTGCTGGCACAGAGAGAGACATTGCTTGGGCATCCCTGCTCTGTTTCCAGGTAAAAAGTCCTGTGTTCTGCTGGCGATAGCACAGTTGAGAGCAAACACCTGTAAGGACAATGCAGCCACATACCCATCTCTGAAGGTTTTCCTTCCCTTGAACAATATGTGGATTGGCAATTTCTGTAACGCCAAGGATGTATCTTTATCAGTTCATGATTCAGCATCAGTTCATGATTCAGCATCCACAGGATCTCAAGTTCTTCAGCTTAATTATGTGTTGTGTGGGGAAGTGTGTCCTTTTGGTTTGCTTTGAGTCTGGCATGTGATTCCCCCTTGTTCTTGTGTGAGAAAAAGGTGTGAGCAATTATTTCACCGTCTTCTCTGTGCTTTATCTTCTTTTCCAGTCATCCAGGCCGGAGAGCTAGAGCACAGTGGCTCTGCAGATGGAAACGCTTCTGTCCTTTGTTCATCCCTGTTTTTCTTTGACTCTTTTTCAGTTCTCCTCTGTGCCTGTGGAGGTGGAGAGGAGCAGAGCTACACTCTGCTCAGGATAGATCTTGTCTGGGTTTGTATAACGGCACAGTGGTATGTTTTGTTCAGGGTGATGTTTGCTTTTCTTCAGGGTAGACAATTTCCTGGAGTTACAGATCATGTTTCTGATGGTTAACGGTCAGTTTGGAGCCCGCAATCTTGGAATTAGGGTAGGGACTTTTCCCTCATGCATTGTTTAATTTTTCTCAACCAGGTAGACCAAGTGTCCTGTAAAATTCAGCAGATTTTTCTCGCACAGTCCTCCACCTAGTAGACTGTTGTTTTTATTACCCTGAATAGCTTAATATTATCAGTAAACTTGGTCACTGTTATTCACTCCTCTTTTTAGGTGTTTTATGAATATATGGAGCCACAAATTCCACTGAAGCTCCATGGGTTTTCAGTCCTTGGCATTACACCTACATGGTGTGACAGAGGGCACTGCCAAGGCTTTATTAACTCAACAGCAGTGAAGATTTTGAAAGATTGGAGTTCCTTCCTTTTCTAAAGAGTCTTGTGGCATTCACACTAAGAATTCTTGCCTGAGTGATGGTTTAGAGTAACCAAAGTAATGAAATGCATTTCCCTTGTAGTGATGGGGAAGAATAAAAAAAACTCCCTGGTTGCTGAAGACCAGGAGGATTTTCTTCCTTCCTAATGGCTGGAAAGGACTTGTGTTATTTTGCTTGTGCTCCAAAGTCAGCTGGTCAGGTTCCAGTCTGTGTTGTGAGCCCAGTTGTCCTCCCATGGAATGCCACTGGGAATCCTCCCAGCTTGCTTTGTCGCCTTTGCTCTAAAAATTCATGCACGTTCTCAGCTTTTCACCATTCTGTTTCCTGCCCTGTGGGACAAGAGTCCCTATGGGAGAGTAATTATAAATGTTTATCGGAATTGGGCTGCTTTATTCCGGCAATTAAATGCGATGCTTGAGCAAGAAGAGATTTGTTCTTTGCAGTTGATTGCATCAGTTTTAAAAGTTGCCTGGAAAGATGCTGGGGAACAGCAGTGTGTCTGAGGATATCTGATAGCTCAGACCACCTTGTGTAAACCCCCTTGTAGAGGAAAAGCCTTGGCAGTCATCATGCCCTTCTTGTCCCAGGCTGATTGCTCTGACATGGAAATAAATGTCCAAGACCATGTGTCTCTCCTTGGCTCCTGCTTTAGTGATGTGAGTTTGCCCTCTTTAGGGTTTTGTGGGTATTTTGGTTTGCTCTGTTAGATTTTGATCTGTAGAACAAAAGGCCTTTCCTGCTCTGATGAAGAATCACTTCTATTTCTGTTATCTCCTGTCTTCCTTGGTGCTGAGCCCCGTTAAGTAAGTGGGAGGTAGGATGAAGGTGTCAGGCTATAACCAGATCACTACCTGATTTTTATCCCCTTTTCTAGACCAGGATGTAGCTTTTTTTGTAACCCTCATAGCTTTCTAATGCCGGCAGTGGGAAAAGTCATGTTTGCTTTGTAAATACTGGGACTCAAGACTGCTTGTGGAGCATAATATACAAGTGATGCATCATCCATCATTTGGGCCGTGTCTGTTCCTTGAGCAGATTCTGCTGGGAAGGCCATGGGCTGCTGTTACTCCTGATTTCTAGGGCAGTGATCTAAGATATTTGCCTTGGAGACATGAGCACTGGGTCGCTTGGCTGGGATTGCATCAAACAGTGAAGTGCAGCATCATGGGCTGAGTGGAGATTTTGAGGTGCTTGATCAGTGAGAGCTGTTGGGAGTGTGTGTATTAAGGCCAGGGTTTGATTACAAGCTCCCCAGGGAATGGTCACAGGCCCCAAGGCTGCCAGAGCTCAAAGGAGCATTTGGACACTGTTCTCAGGCGCAGGGTGCTATTGCTGGGGTGTCTTGTGCAGGGCCAGGAGTTGGACTTGATAATCCTTGTGGGTCCAACTCAGAATATTCCAGTTGGGTGTCTCTTTTTGTGGAATGATACTGGGGGTTCCGATGCTCCAATGAAGAAGTCTTCTGCTGTTTCCTCTGTGGGCAGGCACTGGGCGAGTGATGCCTTTTGCTTGGAGGACCTTCTCAGGCTGAACTGAGGCTGTGCCTGGCCTGGCCAAGGGCTTTGGGCTGTGCACCAGGGTTTGTGTGCTACACAGCTGGGAGCTTTGCCTTGGCTTCTTCTCCAGGCCTTCCTTTGGTTTAGTCTGCTATTTCCCTATTTGTGGTGTGGCAGTAAATCCTTACCTTTGGCAGGGGTGTTGGTACTGAACCTTGGTTGTTAATCAAGGTAAGAGCCTCTGAACAAATGGGCAGCATTTTCTCTCCTTGTCATCGTGTCAGGTACAAAGTCTTGAGCGTTTTGTTGTTGGCTCCTTGCAGTGTGAATAGAGAAGGTGATCTCTCATTGCTCAGTTGCTGTTATCAGGACCTGGCTTGTGACATAGCTGCCCTGGCTGCAGCCCCTGGGGACAGCAGTGACAGGACTGAAGTTGGTTTGAGTTGCATGATTAGAGAGGGCTCCTGTTTGCATACTTGCCCTGTGTGAGCTTGGTGCCAGCCCAGTGACTGGGTGTCAGCACAGGATTTGAGCCATGGCACGTAACAGCCATTCCCATGCCATTCTGCTCTTGCCCTTTCTGTTCTTGAGGGGTTTGATGGATGGGATGAGTCTGCGCAGGTGTCTTTCTTGTTCCTCCCATGTGGATCCATAAGATGCAGCCCAAGTTTAATGGAAGTGCAGCCAAAGAGCATAAAACACTTCCTGATGGAATCCCTTTGCTCTCCAGGGATTGTATCCCAGAGCAAAGCCCAGTGAGTGTGCGCAGATGCTGCTCTGCCTTCTCCTGGGCAGTTGTGTAGCTCGGTGGCCTGTGGCTTACACTGTTCCACAGCCTGTGGATTCAGAAGAGGATGAGCCAGGAAGGACAAACGTTTGCAACCTGGTTGAGTCTTGCTATGTGTTCTGGTAGATTTGGCTGGTGGTTGAATTTTCCCTGGGGTTGACTCCTTGTTAGCTGCACGCAGGCCTGGGGAGCAGCATCACCTCCTCAGTGGGAAGAGGTGATTGATCGGGGTCCAGCTGCTCAGCTAACAGGCTAATCTGTGCAGTAGGACCCATAGCCACTGTCCCAGCCCAGGACAGTGGCCCTGGAGATGCACAGGGGGTGATTGAACCTGGCAGTTGGCTTATCCTATGTCTGCATTTGGGAAGCGGCGGCATTAGATCAGACAGTTGCAGCTGCTTCCCAAAGGAATGTGTCATTTTGCCATCTGTGCCTGTGTAACATAACATGCTGGGTGCTGAGCCAGGAACAGGGCTTGGCACCTTCCTTTGGATTTGTGGCTCTCCCTGCCATGCTTGTGCTCCGTGTTCAGGCCTGGCTCTGCTTCCCACTCTGGCAGTTGGATTTTGCTGTGGTGCAGTGGCATTTTTGGCAATGAAAGTACCTGCAACAGACTTGGGCAGAGTTACAGGCAAAGAGGGGAATTAAATTGACTTATGTTGGGTAATTGTTCTTGATGAGAATCTGTGCATTGGTCTGATCCCTGTCTCCAGAAGACAGCAGAGGATCACACTGGGCTCGCTTTGCATCCAGCTCCTGCAGAGGAGTTACAGGTAAAGCCTCATTGGGTATGTGGCTGAGAAGCCAAAGCCAGTGGTGGTGTTCTGAGCTGGAGGCCAGGCCTCCCTTTTTGGGAGCGTTTCTAAGGATAGATGGCTACACATGCTGTTGTCCCAGGATTGAAACTGCTTGGGGACAGGCTCTCCTTGGATTTAGCAGTGGCAAAGGATGGGGTTTCCTGTAGCAGCCTGTGTCCTTGTGGCAGAGGTTGTGTGAGTTACCAAGATGGATGGGAAGGTGCCTCCCATCACCAGGTTAGCATGGGACTGTGGGAAGCAGGCAGGGAACTCTATTCCTGCCCTTATTTCAGGGGATACAACTCCAGGCAGAGCAGCTGACACGCAGGGAAACGTCCAAAGCATCAGGTTCAGAGCCCTGACAGCATCTCCTCTCTGAGTGAGAAGGAAGCTGTACTTGTGGGTACCTACTGGTACCTGCTGCAGGTGTGGCTTTGCTGTGAAAGTGGGATGGACTTGGCACCTCTCGGACTGGCTGAGTGGTGATGGACTCGCTCCAGGGGAGCCGGAGCCCCACAGTACCTGTCATGTCCAGACTGCAGGGACCTGCCTGTGCTTAGGGAAGAGGCAGAGCCAGGGAGGAGCATCAGCTCAGTGCCCTCTGGCTGCTGACAGGTTTCATTTCTGAGGTGGTGTCTCACGGTCTGGGAATGATGCTTTGAACATCTCATGACCCTTTGGGGAAGCCTGGACCTGCTTCTGTGAGAGCTTCTTCATTAAACCCAAACAGAACCCAGAAGAGCATGGGGTGCTGAGAAAGCAGAGGGGGTGGTAGCCCTTAGTGTCTGGGGCTCTTTGGTGCTGTGCTGCCTCTTTGTTCTGGTGCAGATGTTTGGACAGGGTGTTTCCACAGTGCTGGAGGAATACCCAGAGGTGATAGCAGCAGTCAGTGTGAAATTCCTGTGAACTTCTTGTTTTTCATGTGAGATGCCATCAAGTAGTATCAGGGTTATCAGGGAGGGACCTTAAAGACCATCTCATTCCAATGCAGGTACACCTTCCACTAGACCAGGCTGCAAGCCATGTCCAACCCAGCCTTGGACAGTTTCAAGGATGAGGCAGCCACAGCTTCTCTGGGTAACCTGTGCCAGGGCCTCACCACCTGTATGGGGAAGAGTTTCTTCCCAATATCCCATCCAACCCTGCCCTCTGGCAGTGGGAAGCCATTCCCCTTGTCCTGTCCCTCCAGGTCCTTGTCCAAAGTCCCTCTCGAGCTCTCTTGGAGCCCCTTTAGGCCCTGGAAGGGACCTCTGAGGTCTCCCCACATGAATGCCTCTAGCTCTCCCAGCCTGCCTCCAGAGTAGATGGGCTCCAGCCCTCAGAGCATTTCTGTGGCCTCCTCTGGACTCATTCCAGCAGCTCCACATCCTTCTGATGTTGGAATCTCCAGAGCTAGAGGCAGTGCTGCAGGTGGTGAATCACCCGAGATGAGGGAAAAAAAGGAGAATGAGGAGCTGTTGGACCTCAGCAATGTCGCATCCTTGCAATGACCGGATCTAGTAACAGCACCACTTTTGACAAGAACAAGTCTTTTCCTGGCTTTGCTTGCATGGGACAGGCTCCATGGGAGAGCTAAGTCTTGGAATGCTGACATGTGACAACGGTGAATAAAACTGCTTTCAGCTAATATGATCTGTTATTTTGCAGGAACGCCAAGGCCGTGTCAAGTAAAAGGCCATTCCTCCCCCGCAGACTGCAGCAGAGATTGCATCCCAGCTGTCTTTCAGAGCGAGAGAGGAGCAAGAGTATCCCAGAGACAATTAGGACTTTTTTTCATAATTCCTTTGACTTCAAAAAGACTTCTATAAACTTCCAGTTAAAAAAAAAAAAAAGAAAAAGTATGGGAATATCACAAGACATAGGACTGAAAACAACAACAAAAAAAATCCCTTCTAGGTAGAGTAGAGGTAAAAACCTGTCCCCTTTCTTTTGGCTTTGGTTGTGATTTCAGAGCATACGCTTTGTTTTTTGTCTTTTTACTATGGTTTTTGGATTTTCAAGTCAGTAAGTGGCATATGCCTTTTTTTTTTTTTGGTCAAATTTTTAAATCCCTCTGTTGCCCTCTTTTCACCCTGTCACGCCTCCTTCTCTGGTTTTGACATTGGCACTTGGAACGCTGAATTGTAACATCCACCATGCAAAGTAGAGTAACTTTATTTTTCTTTCTTTCCCGGGCCTGGAAGAGGAGGAATTCTATGAGGAAGTCGGGGTTTTGGCCTAAGAAGAATTGAACAAAAAATTGTCCATGAGGTTGTGTCTTAAAGGTGGTTCATTTTTCTCTGACCCTTTGTTATTCAAAAGTCAAGTACTAGGAGTCCTAAGAAATGTTCCGTTCTTGTGCATTTTATGGATTTAAAGATTAAGTCTGGATGAATTTGATTTTTTTGAAAGCTGAGAACAGTGGTAAAAACTTTGTTTACAGAAAAATGAATTTTGGACAATAAAAAGCCCAAACCAAACCAAGGAAGAAATATTGTAAAATGTGTAGTGACTGTGTTTCAGTTTCTTGTTAAGCCAATGAGGAATGGGCGTTGCCTTTCTTTACACCATTAATCACTTCTCAATAATAAATGTGAGATCCTGTTGAGCATCACTGCTGTCTCCTGCTCCCTTCCCCATGCTGTCAGCTCTTTGGATTCCAATTATTGGAAAAATAACTGAAAAAAGGAGGGGGGAGGTGATTTCTCCTTGAGTTTGACACCAGAGTGCTCTCACCTGGGCATCCCCAGCTTAATCCTGGGGCTGTTCCTAGCCCTTTGGGATCATTGTGGCTCCCTAGTGGGGCCTGGCTCCAGGTGCAAGGGGCAGTGCACACCTGCCCTTGCTCCCAGGATTCCTTCCCATGTCGTGGGTAAGTTGGGGATGACTTAGCTCCTTCCAGGTGTGGGAAATGCAGACACCTCACAGCCCAAATCATCTCCCCTGAGAAAACCACTCATTGTCAAGAAAATAAAAAACCCTCCCCCTGCCTCTCCCTCTTATCATGGGCCCTGCTGCTCATTTTTGGTGGGCTCCACCTCTGTCCAGCAGCCCATTGCTCCAGGAGGTGACCAACAGTCAGTTCCCTTCCAGTCTGACAAGCACTGCTCTGGAAACTGAAGTGTCTTGGGGGCACAGGCACTGTCAGAGCCCCCAAGTGCCAGCAGACTTGCTGAAGGAACTTACGTGTGTGATGGAATAAACCCCTACCGGCTGCCTATGCCCTCCCTTTGCCCTGGGGAAGGGGCTATGAGGGAGCACTGGGCAGAAGGTGATGTAGAGATTATGTCATTTGGGACACCCCACTGTCACTGGGAGAGGAGATGCAGTGAAGGAGAAGGGGTGAGTAGGTTATAAGAGGGGTTAGATGATGTCCTCCCAAAAAAGGGAGGTTACAGCCCAAAAATGCTTGGAAGTTTAGGGGGTGTGTCTGTGCAAAAACCAGAAAAACCTGTAGCTCCAGGTGCCAGGACAGCTCTGCCCTTCCGTGGCACCAGAGAAACCACTCACCAAAAATTGCCATCTGCATCCATGCTGGGAGTGGTGGAACTGTGGGGTGCCCATTGACGGCATGGGTGGCAGTGCAGGACACCACGTCATGACCTCCGGTCTAAAACCGCACCCACCTCCACCCTGTACGTCCCCTCAAAAGCAGGCACTGACCCTGTCCTTGTCTGCTTCAGCTCCTCAGCCCATCTGGCCACTGGCCTGTGTCCTCTCGTGGCCACCCTGACCCCAGATAGGCCCCTGTGGGGCTCCCAGGACTGCCCCTTCCTCCTGGGATTGCTCTGCTCCCCCCTGCTCTGCCTGGTGTTGCCTTCTCAAGCAGGGATGTCTCCCTGCCCCACGAATGCTCCCCCTCTCCATCCCACCTGCCAAAAATGAGGGACACCCCCGCACTATTGGTCTGCACAGGGATCCCTGCTGCCTCCCCTGGTGGGAAAGATTCCCCCCCCAGGCGCTGACCCCCCACAACAGCATGAAGGGTCCCAGTGACATTAATCACCCTGACATCTCCCCAGCCAGCAGCAAAGGGAAGATGAGACCTGGCCACTCGTGGGGAAAGAAGACTGTGCTCTTCACCCTCCTCCTTTTGGGGTTCCCAGACCCTCTGTGTCTCCCCAAAATTCCCTATGAGGATGGTCCCTGTGAGAAAGTCAGGGGATTAGAGCATTCCTGGGTGAAGAGGAGCCCAGCACCCTCGAACATCCCCAGACCGGGGCTGTCAATAGGATCAAAATATTCCAGCAATGGGGCCACACCAGCACCTGGCCCTGGACCTTCC
>VZTX01031637.1:0-12934 GCA_013400915.1 Pardalotus punctatus | reverse complement strand
CAGCAGCTCTGCGCGGTGTCGGGACTGCCCGACCTGCGGTGCCAGCAGCTCTGCGCGGTGTCGGGGCTGCCCTGTCCCCGGTGCCCTTAGCTCTCCGCCGTGTCGGGGCTGCCCTGGTGCCCGGCAGGCAGCACAGGCTGCCGTAGCACTCGGAGCTCCCGCTGTGCCCCGCAGTGAGGGGTGACAGTCGCCCACTCGAGCAGATGTGCACCTCTGAGTGTGTGTCAGTATGGGGGTGTCCCCCGCGGACCGAGGGGCTCAGAGGCAGGTTCGAACTGCTGCAAGCAGCACCCCCTGAGGCATCTCTCAGGCTGGGAGCCGAGTGCTGAAAACATCCTTGTTCTCTAAAGTAGGAAATGTAGAATATCAGGTTGGAGACTTTCAACGTGACAGTGATCCAAAAAATGGTAAAACAAGGCAGAGCCCTGGCAATTGTAACCCAGAGTGGTTGAGGTTGGTGGAGAAATGAGGGTGGGCAGGGGAGATCTGGCAGCCAGGGACCTGTGACTAACAAGAGCCTTGTTTTGGTATTTTGCTGGGTGTTAAGCAGAGAACAGTGACTGGAGTAATGGATGGTGAGGAGGTGGGGAGTGGTGGGACTGGCTGCTGTGGTGGGTGAATCAAACACGTGTGTGAGTATTTTGTGTTTTCTCCAGGCTACAGATAATTATCTCCTGAGCAAGCATAACATTTGAACAGCTAAATTGTCAAGGGAATATGATGTGCTGTCCAATATTTGGATAGTGTGCTGGGAAATCACTAGGTTGTATAAAAAAGAAAGCAAAGCCAAACAATCTGGGCTTTACACACTCACAACAAACAAGCATTTTTGATTAACTATTGTGTATGTCTGTCGTGGAATACTTTTTCTTCCTGGTTCTTTTTGTGTGTGTGCAGGTGCTGGGGTTTTATTCTAAGTGTGGTTCGTCTGAACAGAGTGGCTCCCTAATAGCCTCTAAATGGAATCATTAATGCATTGTGATTTCAGCCATTCAGCTTTGGGAGGTTTCTGCATTAATTACCACTTTTATCCCACGGCTCCGTTACTCTGGTTTGTCCACGTTCACTGACCACACAAAATTAGATACAGGAATTCTTGAGTGTTGTTTGCTGGGTCCTTAGGGATTCAGGAGCTGGGTTGGTTTGAGGGAAGGAATGGAGGGTGTAAGTGCATTGGATCCTTCACTTCCAGGGGTGATCCTCAAGACCCTTTCAGTGTAGGTTGTTCCTTTTAATCTTGGCCAGATAAGTAATAGCTTTATATGGCGAAATTTAATGTTTTCATCACTTGGATGAAGTGAGTTCGGTGGGTTCTTCAGGGTTCTCAAACCTAAATGTTTGAAGTTTGCCCAGTGATGAGTGACAGTGCTTGCTGCTTATTTCAGGTGTTATAATTCTGTGTCTTGCTTTTTGTTTTGCGTGAAAATGGCTTTTCTCTCCTGCAAATGATATTGTATCTCCATTTCCTTGTGAATAAAAGAAGAGGAAGTTCCTTTTAACACATTGTCGATGTAGAGAAAGTGTGTGGTCCGTAAGTTTCTGTAAATCATCTTGACCCTTATTCTCTCATGCTAAGGGCTTACATCTCTACTCTTCTTCTAGTTGCTCCTCTGAATTGTCCCTGTTGAGGTGAATACTCACATGACTGAATCAACCCCCTGAAAATTAAATGTTTCTTCATTTGCTGCTTTTATCTGTTTTTAAAAGAGTTGCCTTTGTTATTTCTGTGTTGGATTTGTTTAAGTCAGGGTAACATTGATTGAGTTGTTGGCAGAATTAATGAGTGGTTCTGACACTCTTGAGCAGAAATGAGATCAGAAAGTCTTGACTCAATCCAAGATTTCCATTTACAGAGCAAACTATAGGTGCAGTCAAGTGCTGGGGAGTGAATAGGGAACATACACATTGGAGCACAAGCTGCAGGAGCAGGCATTTATAAAAGTAGGGCCACCCACAAATTACAGCCTGGCAGTTGATGCTTTTGGGCTGTTGTTGCACACCCTGAGTAACTGTGACTCAGCTGGGAGTGCTGACATCCCTGTGCCCTGGGTTATGGTGGCTCTTCAGCTGGGCATTCCTCCTTGCTGGTAGTGTTTGTGGGTGACTTCTTTTATCCAGCATCCTCGAAGGATTGTGGAAGCAGGTGGTATTGGGAGTCTCCTGAGTGTGCTCTTTGCAGCTGGAAGGAGGGGAGCTGGCACCAGGGGACCTCACAGCTCCTTGTGGCATAGGATGGTGTCTCCAGGCACTCTGGAGTGCTTGCTGTGGGCTGTGCCATAGCAGTGAGTGAGGAGAGCAGCAGGTGGTTGCTGGTGGTTTGGTGTCACCGCCGTCACCGTGGGCATTGTCTGGTGCAGCATTTGTGCCCCAGCTGCACGGCATGGCAGGGGATGTGCTGTGTGATCTCATCACCCCTCGGTGCTCCCATCCCATGGGGCAAAACCACGTATTTTAGTTACATCTCCATGTGGCAGGGGGGGTAGAATTGCCTCCTCTGCCCATTCCTGTTTGGAAAGCCTTCTGAGATTTTTCAGCGTTTTGGACAGGCAGAGATTTCATTTTCAGCTCTCTGGTTCACATTATCTGGTTTCCCGTAGCCTTTCAATGACCATTCATTTTCCACGGGTATGAAGTAGCGGGTGTTCAACTTCCTCAGCTGCTGTGCTGCTTGTCGAGGATCCCATCTTGATGAGTCTCACCTCGAAAACAATGTGTGCACAAGTTGTTGTTACAGACCCCCACTGACTCCCAGTGGGGCAGAATTCCTCGCAATAATAGTTTTCACATGTGGCCCGGTCCCCGCGCGGGATCCTTGCGACAGCATTGTTCAGAGGAAGCCTTGCCTGCGTCTGAATAGCGCTCGGGGTGCCAGGAGGAAGAGAGGAGGAAAAGGAAACGGGGGAGCTGCAGGTTTGTCTCGCATTCACATCAGATGACAGGAAGTGGAGATGGAGGTTGGCCGTGGGGTCTGCGCAGCGCGGTGGGGCCGCAGCAGTGCCAACAACTTCCAAGCTCTGCAGAACCCACCTTGTTGCCATAGTAAAGCTTTTTACATCTTCTCACCTTTTTTTTTTTTTCATAAGACTTCAGGTTTTCCATGACAGTCTTCTTCTTCCGCACCTCTTGGCCTAAAGAACTATTTGTCAAGTTACTGTTAATGCCCTCAATGTTTTAACAATAACAAACCATAATCACAGCCTGAAACATTAATTATGCAAGATTTCTGAGCTGTTCCACGGAGAGGAGGTGACCTGCAGTTGTAAAATTGCAGGCATGGTTGGAAAAAAGATTCTAAATAAAACAGACAACATAAGTTGCTTCTAGACTGTTAATGAAGTTTGTTTTAAAGGAGCAACTATCACTTCACTGCTAAGAAAGTGTTATTTGAACACAGATGCTCTCAGAAAAGAAAACACCCACAAAGAGTTCCTTTTGGCAAGGCAGCTGTAGGGTTTTGTAGTGCAGAACTCAGAGAATCCTTCTTGCCCTTTCCCTGCCTGTGTAATGGCCAAAAAGGGAATAGGATCCTGGTTGTAAGGACCTGATTCCCCTACTGCTGAAATTCCGAGAGCTTTTTGTAGCAGTGTGTTTGCAGAAACAAACCTGAGGTGCATTTACATATTTTGGAGGCTCTGGAAGTCCAACATGTGGAGTTTTTTATACGTCACTTCTCCAAAGTCAGTGTTTTCACTTGTACATCTGTGTCTGCTTGTTGGAAGTGTGAGCTGGTGAAATTTGGCCACTGTGTAATCAGCTCCTTTTCTTCCCCCTGCTCTTTTCTCTTTCCCTTGCTTTCAGAGCAGAGTTTGAGAGCTCATAGGCTTCTTGGAAGACCATGCACTTCGTCTGTATTGCAGAGGATGTAGGAAGCCTTCCATAATCAATGACAATGTGTGTGTTCCCCTGGGGGATAACTTGGCCCTTCTGCACTGCTCGTCTGTGCACACGCTGCACCTTCACCTCTTTAAAAGTGCACATCCTGAATGTCCACCGTGACCCATCCTGTGGGATGACTCACATTCCTGGAACTTTCTTGCCTGGCTTCTGAAGCTTAACAAAGGGCTAAGGCCCTTTTCAGACATCCTATCGGGCTTTATTAGGAAAAATGTTGTCTACCCTTCCCATTTGGACAGTCCCTGTAGTTGCCTGGTGCACTTGGCTGTCTTGGGCCACCACTGCCTGTTCATGTCTGGACATGGGATGTTTCATCCAGTGCCTGGTGTTATCCTGGCCGGCTCTCCGAGCACTGAGTGTTGCCTTAAACACTGAAAATTGGGGCTGGACTTTGTGGCTTGCTAACAAACTGCTTGGGAGATGAGTCCAGACTAAGACACCCTTATTAAACACTTAAATAATTCTTAAATGCCAGGGATGGGGTCAGGCAGTGAAGTAGCAATGAGTGTCACTTCTCTCCTAGGTCAGCCAGTGTTGCTAAACACTTCAATCCCAGGGAACCAAAAAAAGCTGCAAAGAACTTTCAGGATTAGATGTGGCCTGTACAGCAAATGTGCTCCTTATTTTAAGTTGCCCAGTGCACTAGATACTAAGCAGATTTACTCTGGCTTTCCCCAGTTTTATTGGAAACAGCACACTCCCCACTGGATGGCAGGAAGATAATTGGCTGAAAAAGTGTCTGACTTTCATGAGCATGTCGCTGAAAAGCTGTCTGAGCCAGAAGCACTGGCAGATTTAGGCTGGATGATACTGAGGGCGAGACAGGAGGGTTATGCTTAAAAGTGGGAGTGATTTAGAGAGGCAGGAGGCAAAGCCCTCCCAAACCCCGTGGGAGCCATTGCATAATTGTCCAGAGGGCAGCTATTAATAGAGCTTGTGCATGCCCTTCAGCTGGCACTGCTGGGAGGGAGCTTTGTGCCTTGGGGTTTTGGAGAGTCACGGGTACTGCTGCTCCGAGCTGTGGATGCTGAGGGGTGCTGCCCAGGGCACCCACCCTGCAGGGATTTGGGAATATGTGTGTGTGACACAGCTGAATGTGTTGTTACTGACTGTGTGTGTGTCAGGGGTCCCTCTCTATCTCCTCACTGTCAGTGGGATGAAACATGTCATAAATGTTTTCTCTTCCCTTCAGATACCACCTCCTCAAACTCCTTCAGAAGTTTGGCAAAGTGAAGCAATTTGACTTTCTCTTCCACAAGTCTGGTGCTCTGGAAGGGCAGCCGAGGGGTTACTGTTTTGTCAACTTTGAAACCAAACAGGTATGTTGCTTTTTGTCTAAAGTTCTGATATAATTATATAAATGACTGACTTCTTTCTTTTTTTTTTTAATGCTAATTTAAAGCTACAACAGGAAGGGATAAATTCAGTACCTTGCCTACACAAACCCATAGATTCTAGCAGCTCCACAGCCACTTTGTGACTGCTCCTGGAAGCTGCAATAGTGATTTCCTTTATCCTGCTTTTTAATGCTAGCCAGAAAGGGCTGGTTGTGATAAGGGTGTCAGAAGAGCCCTGACACTGTGCATTAGCTCTAGAAAATTATTCATAGCAAAGGTGGAGCAGCATTGCCATGAATTTTCAGCTGCTGTGAGTCAGGTTTTCTGGGAGTGTCCCAAAACTGCTGAGCCTGGAGCAGGACTGAGTGGATCATGTCCCAGTGCAAGGAGCAGGGTCTGGGCTGAGCGGGGTGGGTGTTAGTGACACACATGTAACTGCTCTGATGAGTCAAGTGGTTTCTCCTGCACTGTAAACTTTTCTCCAAATGCTGTTCCCAGGGCCTCCATGTTTGGTATTTTCAAAACATGAGTATTTTCCCATTTCCTCCCCCAAAACAAATGAAAGAATGAAACAGCAAGGCTGATAAAGTCTGTTACTGGGAGTCTTTTGAAGGTATCCCTGGATTGGGATGCAGTGGATAAATTTTCTGTGCTGTCAGTGATCTGTACTTACAGTAGGCTGAGCAACAAAGGAAAAAAGGCTCTTTCCATGTGAGTGGGTTTTGACTAAAGCCTTGGTTTGTTTATGGAACTGTCTTCCTGTGCAGGAAGCAGAGAAGGCGATCCAGTGTCTCAATGGGAAGCTGGCCCTTTCCAAGAAATTGGTGGTGCGGTGGGCACACGCACAAGTCAAGGTAAGCTGGCTGCTGGAAAGAAGAATTGCTTTTAGTTTGCAAAATTGAAAAACTTTATTACTGAAGCCTTCTTATCAAGGCTGCCTTGGCCTGGCAGAATAATTTCAGTCTGTTCTAGGAAATAACCTGGAGAGTTGATGTTTACAGCTTCTCTTGTGTGCCCAGAGTGTGCTGGATTAGCTGTGATTGAGGACTGGCCCTCTAACCTGGGCTTCTTTGGGAGGGGGTTTCTGCTCAGAGCAGTGTGACAGATTATTTCTATAAATGTCCATGTTTTAACTTTTCCCAAACTTAGTGAGTAATTGGCTGGAAGTTTGAATCCTTCCCTTTGTGGTTTTTTGGATAGGAGAGGTATGGAAATTCCCAATTACCGGTTACTGTGTTACTTTGTTCCACTTCTGAAAGCACTTATGTGGCAGCAGCTCTAATTAGTTTTGACTTTAAAGTAACATACTCTGCATCTAAGCTAAATATCCTTTTATTCCTTGCTCTGTCACATAAACAATCAAGTTTGTAAGATTGACTTAGGCAGTGCGTTCTGAAATATCCTTATTTTAATTTTTTTAAATTCTTGTTTCTCCTACAGTTATTTGCAATCTCGTATTTGATAAAGCAGTTTATTTTGAATAACTTTCTTTGCAGATAAACAGGTTTTGAGGGAGGCAGAGAGCTTGTTGCTATTTTCCTTTGGGTAATTTTCTTTTTGCATGTGTCGATTATCCTCCAAGCAGCTTTCTGCTCTGTCTTACCAATATACTAGTGCATCTGTTTTGGATGCTTAAAAAGCCAAGGTATCTTCATTAAAGGAGACCACAATGTTTTAGTTACTGATTTCAAGGGCTCCTGTCAGCACATCCAAGCTTGTGCAAATCCAGTCTCCATTTGCAGTAGCTGTGCAGCTCCTGGAGTGCCACATGCTTCCGGATGCCTGGGGAATGATCAGGCCACAGAAGGAGTCTGAGCTGGAGGAGCGAGTGTCTGCCCAGCTGCTCCGGGCTCTGGGGAGGAACACACATAAATAATCACCTCGGTTCACGTGGCATTTTCTAATCCCTGAATGGAAAGATTTAACGGCACAAAACTTCGGCTTATTGTAACAAGAGTTTGTTTCAGACAGACCAGCACGGTGCTGGGCTCTGAGATGAGTGGCCAAGGCTCACCAGACGCTGTCGGTTTGAGCAGCTCTGCTGAAAAACAACCCTGACTCTGTGCCAAGCGAAATAAGGAAGCAGAACACTGCAAATAGTTCAGGAGGCCCGTTGCCCACAGAGATGACAGACTCACAAGCTGCCTTCTGCAAAAAGAAGGTGGTTCCTAACTGTCCCTTTTCCTTTTTTTTCCCATCTTTTCTCCCAGCAGTGCCTGATTCCGTGCAGTCACGTACTTGGGTTACCTTCTGGCTCTGCACATAAAGAGCACAGCAAACAGTGCCGTAGTTACCTTCAAATTTACCATCTCTGCTTTCTGCCTTCTGTAGAGGGGAACAAGAAGTGACAGGATGAGGTTTAAGGATCCACAGTACAATGCATGTAACTGTTCAGAATCCAGTCTACATTCCATGTTGGTTCTAACCAAATATTGTGGTTGGGATTTGTTTCAGTGTTTGGCCACCAAAATCCTTCCTAGCAAAAGCTCCACAAAACCTGAGGCGATGTTAATCCAGCTTTAAAGTCCATCTGTGGGAAATGTTTCTTTGTTCCTAATTGCAGCTGACTCAGTCCTTGGTCTGTTCCTTGCAGAGATATGATCACAATAAAAATGAGAAGATCCTTCCAATCAGTCTGGAGCCATCTTCCAGCACAGAGCCACCCCAGTCCAACCTAAGGTAGGAGATGTGTTGGGTGAGAGGTGATGCAGCTGTGGGACTGGCAGGGAACCAATTTCTTCCGTTTCAGTAAGATTTAGAGTTGTTGGCATTGTTTCTGTTAAAAATCTAGCATGGCGAAAAAGCTGGTTTTGAAAGGGCAGTGCCTGTGAAGTCACTCACTTGATGTGGAACTCTTCAGACTGGAAGTTTATTTTCTGACGTGCAAAGCTAACAGGCAGTAGGAAGGGAAAGAGGTGAGGAGAGGAATTTTGGCCAGAATATGCTTTGCACTTCATGTGAATTTGAGTGAGAGGGTTTTTACTGGACTAATTTGTTCCAGCAAAATGCTTATGAGCAAGAAGTTCTACTATAGTGGCAGAAGATTAAAACAAAATCACAGGTAGTACTCCACATAAAACTAATTTTATTATTTTTTTGCCAGTGTTTTTTTTGCCTCTAGGTCTTGTCTGTGGGATGTGGTTAAATTCTCCAAACACTGCATTTACCTAAAGCACATAGTGCTGCTTTGCTAATTCACAAAAAAAAGTTTGTTTGAAAGGGTGTGTGGTTTTCCTCTGTGTTCTGTCAGCCTGCGAGGAACCAGGACAAGATTAGTGCAGTTGTGCAGAGATAAAATGAGGTTGGAATTCAGGAGTAACAGGCTAGGAAGTAAAGAGCAGAGGGGTTCTCGTCATGCAGATTGTTAACTGCATCAGTGGCACAAAGCCTTTAGTGAGGATGGATGGTGCAAGAAGCCACAGCGGGGAAGGGAACGTTCCTCCCCTGCCATAGCCAGTGGAGGATAGTGAATAACAAAAGTCCTAGGAATTTGGGGTGTAACCTAGGATAGCTTCTCCCTTTGGGATAAACCCTGCTAATGCTGAAATAATGTTTCTTCCTGACCTAATTAGAGTCTGGGGTTTTCCCATCCCGAGCAGGCTGTAGCTGGGAGGAAGTCTGGCTTTCATTTCTCTGCTGTTCCCAGCAGCCTGCTCCGAGCTGTGCTCTGCTGCACATGCTCAGACCTCCTGAAATGACATCATTTTACATGAAGTAGGAAGCCTTGTCGTGTTCTTGTCTCACTCGGCGTCCTCAAGAAAGCGCTGAGTAGGTGAAGGGGCCGTTCTTTGGGGTGCTGTGGTGTCTCTGGGAGGAGCAGAGCCGTGCAGAGGTTGAAATGCAGCGGTGTGGGCTCGGAGCGCTGCATTCCTGCCTCGTGTGGATGCAGCGGTGGGGGCTGCCTGGCCCCTCCTTGTGCAGTGAGGATTCGCATGTCAGCAGAATCTCTGCATTTCTGTAGTTGGGTTTCATGCTAAGATCGAGCTCAATTTCCCTTCTGCTTTTTCTCTTTGCAGTGTCAGTGCAAAAATAAAGGCTATTGAAGCCAAGCTGAAAATGATGGCAGAAAATCCAGACGCCGAATATCCTGCAGCACCTGTTTATTCTTACTTCAAACCACCGGATAAGAAAAGGACTACTCCTTACTCCAGAGCTGCCTGGAAATCCAGAAGATGATGCTTGTGAATGGATGATGGTAGCAAGAAACACTGCTTTGTATACCTGGAGTCCTCCAATGCTTTTGTACTTTTGTAGAGTGGGAAGGACAATGCCACCTGAGCAGGGCACAGCCAGCACAGCCCTCTGTCCCCCCTGAGGGTCTGCAGGCTCCTGCCAGTGCAGCTCACAACTGAAGGCTGTTCAGAGAAATAGGTTCCCTTCAAAGCCTCTGATGAACACAGGCAACCTCTCGTTAGCGTGCATTCATTAGCCAGATTAGAAACAGTAACCAGCGTTCGGAGTAAAGTACATCCAAAAATACTCCATTTAACTGATTACTTTTTAAAGTATTTTTGAACAAAATGTATTCCAATTCATGTTTTAATGGAAGGGGAAGCACTTGGTTTTGATTAACACGCTGTAGTTATCATGGAAAAACTTTTTCATCTCAATAAAACTCATTTTAAATAGATCTTGCAACACCTTTAGTAACTGTGCATGCAATATTTTATATGCACCAAAGCCAATTGATTTTGCATTTTGATTTGCAGACTCCACAGTGTTACTTTATAATCTTAAGCTAATGACACAGCACAGGTATTTTCAGTGTCATTTAGGCTGTTGGTGCATGTCCCCATGTAGGAATTCGTGTGTTTCCACACCACTGAGCTCTGTGCTGTGCCCTGAGCTTTGGTGCTTGTGTTCCGTGATCTCTGACAGTGGCAGCTCCTCGTGAGCAGATGTGACAGTGTGAGAGGAGCTGCAGCCTCTGAGACGTCTGCCGAGCCGTGAGCTCGGTGTTTGCCCCCTGTCCTGCCCAGCTTTGGTTTCCACTGGCTGGTAGAGGTGGTCAGCTGCCTCTTGGTGTGAGGTGGCACCAGCTTTGTGGTGAGCTGGGATTGTGAGGGGCCAAATCCACAGGATGTGGATTCCATCATCCACAATGCCTTCCATCGAAGGCATTGCCCTGAACCATCTGATCTGCCGCACATTTTCTCCCTAAATGTCTGCAAAACAGAAATCTGAGGAAAAAACATTTTCTGGCAGCATTTTCTCCTTTGTGCACACAGTGCTGTGGCCACCTGTGCCAGGGGGATGTCAGAGAGCTCACGTGCTCGAGTCCAGGTGACACTGGTCTGATTTTCCCATGTCTGCTCTCCCCAGTCCTGTCTGAGCTCATCCATCACTCTTGAGTTGCTCCCCCAAGCTGGTTAATGGTGGTCTCAAACAGGAGGAAAACAATTGGGAAAGAGCCCTGGTCTGTGCAGGCAGGAGTTGCTCGGTGGCACAGCCCAGAGAGGTTTGTATTCCTGCAGCAGCAGCAGCAGCAGCAGCAGCACACCTCCCTCCAGGCAGAGCTCACTTCCTGCTGCCGAACCGAGCACCTGGAACGGAGCCGTGCGTGTCTGTGGTGGAGGATTGTTAAAAGCCTGAATTGTTCTAAAGTAGGTCTCGTGCTGTTAATGTTTGTTTCCTAGTTTTTGGGTACCTGAGTAAAGGGAAAATTAGTAAAATTGGGAGTTTGTACCCCTCTGAATGTCAGTGACACCCGTTTGCATTCCTCTGTGAACAGCCTGTGTTTGTTCTTGCGTGGTCTAACATTTGTAGCTTTCCGGGTCTGTATCTGCGTTGTTTGGAGCAGCTCTGAATTCTGTTTCCATTAGGAACTTAGAAGATACCTGGTTTCAAATGGGTGTGTGGCTGTGCTCCCATCAGAAACATACTTTGATATTTATTTGTATTTAAATACAATTTGTTGAAATTCTTTCAGCTCTAAATAAACATTTAAAATGCATGTTTTCCTCCAGGAAAGCCGAGGGTGGCGAGCAGGAAGTGAGTGAGGGTGGTAAATGCTTGGCATCAGCTGAAGTCCACTGACAGAATCCGGGTACAATAGCATCAGTCTTTTTTTTTTTAATTATTTTTTTGCACTGCCGCGCTCGCTAACAGAAGTGCCTTGTCTGTCGCTCGGCCAGCCTCAGACCTGGGGGAGCTTTATTGCAGGTCGGTGTTTGTGTTGGTCATTCCTGCTGCTGCCGGCCTGGCAGGCGCTGGTGCTGCCTGCGCTTCCCGGGAACGCTGCAGCTTCCCGGCGGCCCCGTGCCAGCGCCGACAGCGCAGCGAACCCAGAGTTCCTAACCCTGGAGCTGGGAGGAGGGAAATGCTCAGAAACTTTTTTTCCTGAGCATCAGCCCTGGGACTGCATAGCACTGGCATAAAAGATTTGAAGAGCACTGGGGAGCGTGGCATTGCTGCGGCCGGCACTGGAGCCGTAAGTAGGGAGGTTGGCAGCTGGTGGTGGGAAGGAGAGCAGGGCTTGGTGCCCAGTTCCCTTGAAGAGGAATTGTGCTGTTCCTTGTCTTCAGCATACAGTCCTGTCCTCTGAGGGGGTTCCTTGCTTCCCCTGTATTTGCAGCAAATGGATGGGAGCAAGGTGGGTTACTGAGGGCAATGTCCACAGTGTGGGTTTTTCCTTGGTATTTGAACCATTCTGCCTGTGGTGACAGTCCCTCACTCGAGACAGGCATGGAGTCTTCACTCTGGGAGCACCGAACATTCCCAACCCCAAATTCTGGGATTCTGGCTGAGCTGCTGGTTGACACGCTGTCACCTTGTTGCTGCCTTGTACGAGCTCCAGCACTGGTGGAGGGAGCACGTGGGGGTAAGAGCAGGGATGGACTCAGTGCTGATACCTGGTAGCTCCCCTGCTTTGCATTCCCCAGTTACTGCCCAGGCCCTGTTGCTGGTGCAGTGAGAGTGGGAGACCTGCTGCCTGCTGGGCCAAAACTTGCTCCCAAGGCTGGGGGAAGGCAGAAGCTGGGCTGGAGTCACCCGGTTCTGAGCCTGTTCTGGCTTTGCAGGGTCCAGAGAGGCTGCTCTGTAATTATGAGAGCACTGCTGGTCTGTGGTGCTGGACCATGGTGCTGAGCCGTGCCTGCCACAGCCCAGCATCACTCTGGGGATGCAAACAAACCCCACATGGCCCTGCCTCGACCGATGCTGCGTAGGGGGACAGACAGCTTTCATGGCTGTGTCCATGAAAACTCCTACATGTTTCTTCTGGAGCAGCCAGAGCTAATTCAGACCCCGCCAGTGAGAACGAAGGGCTTAAATTGTCCTTTCTCAGCATCTCGCCTCTGCACTTGTCCGTGTTCCCCCGCACGGCCACTGTGGAGCTGGGGATAGAGGGGAGGACAAGCTGGCAGGCCTTGGGCTTCGTTTCCTGGGGGTTTCTCGGGCTTTCCTGCAACCTCGATGTTTAAACCTAATGCCTTGTATTTATTCTAAAATGGCTTTCATCTGATTTCCCTCTCGGTTAACAATTTAGCTGTCACAATCAATAACGGCGAGGATCCATCCCCGGCCGCCATCAGCTCACGTTACCGTCCTGCAATTACCCGGCGGTGGCACCGCTGCCGGGGCTTTGCTGGGGAATTATCAGGTTACTAATGAAGCCCGGGCAGCGGCGGGCGGCCAGACGCCGCGGCGGTGGGCGCGATCCCCGCTGCCGCGATCGGAGGGGGGCCCGGACCGTGCGCCCCGTC
>VZTX01031606.1:0-10556 GCA_013400915.1 Pardalotus punctatus | reverse complement strand
CCGGGCGGCCGCGGCGGCGCCACTGCTGATTGGCCGGCGCCGGGCTGGGGAGGCGGCGCTCTGGGCCGCGGCCGCGCTCTCTGTGGCCCTGGCGGACCGCGAAGATGGCGGCGCCCATGGAGGTGGCGCTGGTGTCGGACGCGGCGGGGCCGCTCTGCAACTGCTCGGTCTGGGAGCTGCACTCGGGGTCGGCCCTGCCCGGGTACCGCGGCGGCAACAGCGGCCCGCGCGGGCTGGCGCTGCTGGGCGGCGAGCACCTTCTGGGGGCCCAGCTCGGCAAGAGCTACATCAACGTCTGGGAGCTCCAGAGGAAGGTACCGGCGCGGCGGGCGGGCCCGGGCGGCTTCGACTCGGGGGACGCCCCCAGGCCTTGCGGGGGGACTGCGGGGTCCGTGGGGATGTGACGGGACCCCCCTTCGTGCGGACTCCCGGCCCTGTGATGAGGGGCCCCACCGTCCTCAGAGCCTCCCCCAAATGCATGGTCAGACCCCCCCATGGCCCCTCTCTCCTCAAAGACCTCTCGTGACCCTTCTCTTCATAGAGACCCCCCTCTGTGCTCAGACATCCCCTCATGGCCCAACTCTCTGCCGAGACCCCCGTGGCCTCCCTCTCCACAGAGACTCCCCTGTCCCTGGTTAGACCCCCAGGTCCCCCCTTCCTCCATTCTGACCCCCATCACCACGGGCGGGTGCCCCCATCCCTCTCTTCACAGAGACCCCCCAGTGATGCCTCTGAACCCCCATGTCAGGGGGCCCTGCCTGCAGCCCCTTTCCTTCTCTCAGCCCTCGCTGTGCTCTCTCTGCCCCAGGACCAGCTGCAGCAGAAGATCATCTGCCCCGGGCCTGTGACCTGCCTGACAGCCTCTCCCAACGGGCTCTACATCCTGGCCGGAGTCGCTGAGAGCATCTACCTGTGGGAGGTACGGGGGTGTTGGGGGGCTCGAGGCCATGCAGATTCACACCCTGGGCAGTCAGGGAGTGTCTCCATCCTGCAGATGTCCATAAATCTTGATTCTGGGGTGCCACAGCAGACAAAGGCTGTGCTGCCCACAGCCCGTGGAAGAGCTCATCAAAGCAGGAGTGGGATAGCTTCTGGGAGAGGCTTTGCTTTGCCTTCTTTTCCTCTTTCCAAGCATCTCTGATGCCTCAGGGGTTGGGCGTTGCTCCCATGAGGCAGCAGCACAGCGCTTCTCCCACATTTCAGCTGCGTATTTGTGTGTGCCCAGGGTGCCAGCAGACCCTGCTCTGTGCTCTGGTCATTGTCCTGCTTGTTCATTACTGTTGGATTGCCCAGGATTAAACCCCAGGATGCCTCACCTGGAGAGCTCCCCTGCCAGGGGAGGTTTGAGCCTCATGGTGTGGGTGGCTCTGCCTGAATTCATCGGGGTTTGCTTGTACCAATGTGCTTGTGGCAGCACTGGAATAAAATCCCTGACAGGGACCATGGGAGCAGTGGTGGGAGCTGCTGCCTGTGATGCTCCAAGCTGGGCCCTGCCCCAGCTGCCTTCACCCACAGACGTGTTCCAGGGTGTGGCACTGTCCCTCTGGCATATTGGACAGGCTCCATGGAAACCATCATGGAGCTGGAACCAGCCCCCAGAGCCCTGGATTTGTGCTGTCTGTGAAACCCCTTGAACTGAGGTTTGGTTTGATTTTTGGGTGTAATTCAGACAATGGGAGGGAGTTGACTGTTATTTTTTTCAAGGCTCCTTCTCTACTTTGTTCCCTCCCCATCTGCAGTGTTGCCTTTTAACAAGGAATGGGAAATTCCTTGTCCACCCTAAAGCCTATGGTGACCTAGGACCATGAGCTGCCCTTTGTGTGTCCTGCAGCTCTTGTAACCTCACTGCCACCTCCTGAGAACCTATAGGAGGAGGGAAGAAACTGCCAAAGTAATAAGAATATTAAGAGTGAACAGTAATTCTTTACTGCACACTTGTGTCTTGACCAGAGAAACGGCTCTGGCATCACTGGGTTTCAGAGTTAATGTGCCAGGACCTCTTCCACTGCCATATGCTGCGTTTTCCTTGCAGTCCTGAGTGCATGCTGATGTTCCAGCTGCACCTCAGGGGTGTCAGTCACTGTCCCTGAGGTGCCAACAGGCTCGTATGGGGAATCAAACCCACTCTTCTCCCCCCACTACACCGAGGGTAGGGCACCACACTATCCCAGGACATCCTTGACACGCTCTTGCCCTTCCCCTCGCTCCAGGTGTCTAATGGGAACCTCCTCGCCATCCTGAACAGACACTACCAGGACCTCACGTGCCTCTGCTTCACTGATGACAGCAGCCACTTCCTCTCAGGGGCCAAGGACTGCTTGGCCCTGGTGTGGAACCTCTACAAGTAAGGGGGGCTGGGGGAGACAGGGAGTGTCAGGACAGGGATTTTGGAGCAGGAGATCCCTGTGTCCCAGAGGCAGGATCAGCTCTGGCTGAGCCCACGGCTGTGTCTGTGCCCTCCTCATGGGCAGGAAGCCTTTCCCTAGGGTCTCATCTGGGTTTCTTGGGAATGGGCATATGGCTCTGACTTCTATCCCTGGATGGTTCAGAGTGGATTGTGCCCTTTCCCGAGGGTCTTTGTCCCATTGGGGGGCAGTGGCTCAGCCCCTCAGTCTTGGTACCCATGTGCTGGTGGCTGCCGACAGCTCCCGTATCCCACTTGGTCACTGCAGCCAGGAAAGCAGCCAGGAGAGGTGTTCCCAGTGGGAGCAGAGGCTGGCCCAGCTCCCCTTGTGGCTCTGCCCTGACTGACCCACCTGTCTCTGCTCTCCCCACAGCGTTTTGCAGGCAGAGCCCTCCCAGATCCCTGACCCCCGGCACGTCTGGTCCCGGCACAGCCTCCCCATCACCGACCTGTGCTGCGGCTTTGGAGGGCCCCTGGCACGGGCTGCTACCGCCTCCCTCGACCAGACAGCCAAGGTGAGGCTCATTTTGGAGGTGCCAGACCCTGCAGGGTCAAAGCCAGGCTCCTGCCAGGCAGCAGGAAGCTGTCCCTGTCCCCAAGCTGTCCCAAAGCTTTCCCAGGTTGCAGCAGCTGAATTTCTTGGCTGTCTCTGCAATGACTCAGAGCTGCCAGACCTGGGCTCTGCCTCTCCAACACCAGCAGTTTCTCTGCACCTGCCCCGAGGCTGGACTGCTGCAGTCCCTGTTGTCCTGGGAATATCGGGGTCAGCTCCTCTAATTCCCACTGCTGATGTCCACAGGGAGCAAAGCAGGCTGGAGCCTGTGGGAATGGGGATGCCCTGGGGAGAGGATGACCACAGAGAGGGTTCAGAGCTATTTTGAAGCTGCCTGGGAAACTTCTCTCCACATGAGAGGCTGCTCTTGGGTTCTGCCTTGGTTCTGTCTTAGACTCAGTTTCCCAGCCACAGCCAGGAGGGGATGCCAGGGTAGAATGCCAGTGTGGGATGCCAGGATGTCAGTGTCTCTCCAGTCCTGCCATTAACATTCTCACCCCTGATTCTCTTGTCCCCTCTCACTCCAGCTCTGGGAAATCTCCTCTGGAGACCTCCTGCTGTCCGTGCTCTTTGACGTGGGGATCATGGCTGTGACTCTGGATCTCTCTGAGTACCACATGTTCTGTGGGGGCATGGATGGGTCCATCTTCCAGGTTGACCTCTGTGCCTGGGTGAGTGTGTGGGGCTGCAGGTGTGTCCTGTCACCTCAAGCCACTGTCACCTCCTCACTGGGACTGGTGTGACCTGCCAGGGCATGGGAGGGCCTGGTTCCTCTGTGTCTCCTCTGCCCCCTCCAGACATGGTGATGAACCTGCTGGATTCAGCCTTCCTGAATTTTAACACCTTTCCCTTTCTTCCTTCCTTCATTTCTGCAGCCGGTTCAGAGAGACCGGACCTTCCAGACAGAGCAGGAGAATGGGAAGGTCTTCAAAGGGCACAGGTGAGGAACCAGTCATACCTGCCAGCCACCATCTGGCCCCATCTGCCCACCTCACCAGCTTCTGGCAGTCCTGGGGTCATCCTGAGTTTAAACGTCCTCTTCCCCATTCCAGGAACCAGGTGACGTGTCTGTCAGTCTCCACAGATGGCAGCCTCCTGCTCTCGGGCTCTCACGACGAAACTGTCCGGCTGTGGGACATCCAGAGCAAGCAGTGCCTGAAGACGATGAATCACAAAGGTAGGAATGTCCTTATCTCCAGGATCCTCATTGCCAGAGGCCGCTGCTGTCTCAGGTGTGCTGCCCTGGGCACTCCAGGTGTGTTTGTGCCCCTTGCCTCATGCCCTGGGAAGGGCAGAGGCTTTGGAGGGAGCCTCGGCTGTCTGGAGCGGTGCCCTGACCTTGCCCATGTGTTAACAACCCCCTGTGCACTGTCAGGAGTGAGTCACAGATTTCACCCTGTCTCTGAGGCCACGCAGGATCCTCCTCCTCCTTGTTTTCCCAAGGGAGCAGTCACCCCACATACACCCCAGCTGTGTCTGGAGGGGAGACAGCTCTGTGACCCCAGCAGTGAGTGCCTGTGAGCTCATGAGGCCTGAAGTGAATCCCATATGAGCAGCCGTCTGGGATTTCAGTCTGGTGGCTCCAGTAAACTGCAGGAGCAGCAGTTGAGTATTCCAGGTACCTCAGAGCAGCAGGTGATTTACCCCTCCTGTTGCTAAGTGCGTTCCTCCCCCAGTTGTGGGGGGAGGAACCTCCCCCACACTGGCCGGTGGGGCTTCTGCTCTTGGACATGGCCCAAAACCCTTCAGAAGGCGATGGTGGGGTAAGCCAGACCCTGTTCCTCCATGGTGGTTGTAAGTGCGCCTCAGGGAACCAGGGAACCAGGCTGTCTCCAGACCCTTTTTCTCTTCCCTTTGGCTGCCAAGGACCATCCCTAATTGGGACCCACTGCAGTGCCCATCCAGCCTGGCGCTGCTGGCACTAGAGGGTGAAAACAGACCGAATGGAGCTGTGAGTCATCCGAGGAGGGGGGGCCGGGCTTTGGCTGTGAGCCGGGCGTTGGAGCCCTCCCGAGGCTGCAGTGGAGAGTGGATGGACCAAGCCTTTCCCAGGAGGGACAGGACCTGGCTGACCCCAAGCTGTGGGTGCTCTGCAGCCTCTGCTGGCTCTCTGCTGCCTGTGGAATTTGGTTTCCCTGGCAGTCCTGGCACCAGCACCACCACCACTGCACTGTGTGTGCTCTGCTGAACCCGGGCCTGGGCTGGGAGCCCAGCACCCCCAAGCTGTGCCCTGGGTCTGGAGTCCCCACAAGCCCCCACAGCCTTCCAGTGTGGGGGGCTGCTGCCCCAGCCTGGCCCCCTCTCCGTGGGGCAGTGCTGGTGTCCATGGGTCCCTGTCCCCCTCTTGGCCTCTCTGAGCAGTGGCAGGAGCCCCCCAGCAAGGTCTGTCCCTGCTGCCCTCCCCCAGCGTGTCCCACTCCCTCCCCAAGGCAGAGGTGACAGGGCTCTGCTGTGGTGACATGACTGCAGCCTCTGGCCCAGTGTCCTCTGGACAGAACGGTCCCTCTGCTGGCCGGGCACCCGGGTGGCTGGGGGCACACAGGACCCGCTGCCCTCCCCTCAACACAGCTGCAAATAAATCCAAGGAGCTGGAGTGTGGCTCAGGGCCAGGCAGACCAGGCATGGGGGGCTGTGTCACCAAGGGTGGCTTGTCCTTGGCAGGGGCAGAGCGGGTGGACTTTGAGAAGTCAGGCTGCTGCTCCTGGGTAATGAGCTGTGGTGGTGCTGGTGAGGCAGGGTCACCCTGCATGGCTGGCACCACTCTAGGGGGAAGCAGGAGATGTGGGGGATGAGGCTGGGAGCCAGCACTGCCCCCAGATGCCTCCAGTCCTCAATCCCCATACTGTCACACAAGTTCCATCCTTGTGTCTGCAAACACAGCATGGCACAGACCATCCCTGGGGGCTCCATCCTGCAGGGCCATCCCGAGACACTCTGGCTGATCGTGCTGCTGGCAGCTGTGTGTTGGAAACTGGGTTATTTTTCTCACCCCAGCTAAGCCCAGTCCCCATGCCCAGGCTGGTCCAGGGTCACCCACCCACCTCCCACTGCCCAAGGTCTCAGGGCAAGGTGGTTTCATACAGGACTTGCATCAGTGGTGGGGCCCTAGAGTGACTGTAGGGGCTCTGTCTGAGTTGTGACCATGTTTGGGGAACCCTGAGTTAATTCTCGAGATTTTCTGCTCTCCAGCTTTCCTGTCCCTTCCTCTCAAACTGCTCCATGAGCTGCCGATGCAGTGGGAATCTCACTGATGGGCACTTGCCTCAGGAGCACAAGCGTCTGGTCCTTTAAGGAGGGAGTGAAGCCATCAGAATTAGCCAGGAACAGCTTTTGGGGCCAGGCATTCAGCCTCTGTGCTGCTGGTGGGACCCAGCCTTGGATCCTGGGAGCTTCAGCTTTAGGACCAGGCTCTGGAGGGGTAGATGAGGGTGACAGAGTCCTCGTCCACATCAGAGCTGCTTGTGTCCATCTCCTCTGCAGAGACCAAAATCCTCCAGCAGCTCCGAGCCCCCTTAGGCCCCCTGGACCCCCTCCCTCACCTCACACCCTTCTCGACAGCACTGGCAGCCACTTCTCAGGTGCATCTGGACCCTCTTCACCTTTCCCTTTAGCCAGGGGAGATGGATGGTCAGGCTGTGGTAGCAGTGGCTGAGCTGCTGTGCCCACTGAAGGGGGGCAGGGGGGCTGCTGTGTGTGACAGGGCGTGGGGAGCAGCAGTAGGAGTTCACAGCAAGCAGGAGCTGGGAGGGGGCGGCAGCAGCCGTGGGAGCCATGGGTAAATGTGGTAATTAATGCGCTCATCAGCTCTGCCATTGAGAGCGTGTGATGGATCAGGCAGCACAGAGCTGCTGATGGATGGCGGCTCAGGGCAGGGGGAGGCCGGGCCCCTGCTCCCCCCATTCTCCCGGGAATGCAAACCGGCCCGGAGAGCCACAGCCCCAGGCAGGGAGAGCTTTTGGGGAGGGACCCCTGCCTCTGCCAGGGTCATAATCGCTGTTCTTGGGGCTACCCGAGGCCCCTGCCTTTCAAACCCGCCGGGGTCCAGCCTGACCCGTCCCCTCTGTCCCATCCCAGGTCCAGTGACAAACGCCTTCATCGTGCTGGCCCCCGCCAACATGTTCAACCCCGACGGGAAGCCCAGCATGCCCCTGCCCAAGTTCAGCAGACACCTGCACGGCACCGAGAGCAGTGACGAGCCAGGCACAGAGGGGGTGACGCTGCGCCTGGGGCTGCACCAGCAGGTACCAGGGGTGAGAGGGCAGCTGGGGAGGGGGGATAGACATCAAGGATGGGTTGTGCTGGAGCAAAGCTTCTCCTCCAGCTGGTGAAACCTGTTCCTGCTCCCTCCCGCTTCCTCCCCATCCTGGCTGCTGCAGTCATTTGTCCTCCCAGCCCCGTGCTGCAGCGTGGGCTGGCCCTGCTGTCCCACCACTTTCTCAGTCCCAGCGTGGCCATCCCCAGGCAGGGAGGGTCACACACCATCAGTGTCCCATCCATCCTGGCCTCTCTGCCAGTGGTCCCAGAGCTGCTCCCCTCTGCCAACGTCTGTCTCTGGGCAAGTGACAGTGACAGTCCTGCCATGGCTGATGAATGAGCCCCGTGTTGGGGTGGTGGCAGCAGGCCAAGGGGGTGTTTGCCTGGCAGAGGGGACAGCAGGATCATCCTGGGTCCCTCCCGTGGGGAGCCCAGGCCAGGGGCATGGGGAGAGGGTCCATGTCTGCTCTGCCAACCCCTCTGTTTTGATCCCTGCAGGAGCCTGGGCAGAGCTACCTGGAGAAGGCAGAGAGGATGTATTCGCAGATGTACTCGACGAGGGAAAAGGTGAGAGCTGCTCCTAGGCTGGGAACCGGGTACAGACCCCTTGGGGGGGATCCTTGTCAGCTGATCTGACTCACGGGGCCCTGAGCTGGGAAAAGGTGGAAAAGAGCCCTGGAATCCACTGGTGATGAGGGCAGTAGGAGCTGCGGTTTGAGGAGGAGGGAGAGGACCAAGGAGTTTGGGGGTTACAGTGGGAAGGGAAGCAGCAGCCTGTGCCTGCCAGAGCTGAGGCCCTGACACTTGTCTGTTGTGTTTTCCTGTTGCAGAACCTGGTGGGAGACCAGGAGCACCTGACGATCCAGGTGAGCGAGCTGGAGGAGGAGGTGAGCAACCTCCGGAAAATCAACAAGGACCTCTTTGACTTCTCCACTCGCATCATCACCAAGCCAGCCAAGTGAAGAGGCTCCCCCACCCTCGCACCCCTCCGCCTCTCCCTGTCCGGCTCCTGGGGAAGAACCTGCCCACCCTCGGGCACCGCCCAGCCGGCTGCGAGCACCCGGCTCACCTCCCCCTGACCAGGCACACGCTGCCTGCTCCGTGACACGGGACTGAGACTGGCACGAGGGCTGTGAGGGGACAGCACAGGGACCGTGTTCACCCCGACTCGGGGCCGGGGGGCACTCGAGCGGCCGCTGCAGGAGGAGCGTTGCCGGCTCCTAGGAGGGCTCAGGATGCAGCTCCTGCTCATTCCCTGTCTCTTCCCCTGCCCCTATTTTGTTTCTTTTTGTTACTTGACCCTGCAGTGCAGACAGAAAAGTGTTTTTCTCTCAATACCAATTTGAGATTGGGTTTTGGAGACCCCCTTCCGCCCACCCTGTCCTGGGGATTGCTGCTCAGTGCCACCGGACCCTGTGCTTGGGACAGCAGGGGCTGAGTGGCTTCTGCTCCAGGGGTGCAGTGGGGGGGCTGCTGCAACAGGTTGGGGGGGTCCCTGGCTACCAGGGCTGAGGATGGGGCTACTGCTTCATCCAGTGGGCAGGGCCCGGGGTGTCCTGGGCTTGGAGCACAGGTGGTGGTTTTGGGGCACAGGGTCATTCTGGGGAGGGGTGGGGGGGCCAGCAAGGTGCTATTTCCAATCTCGTCAGTCAACAGTTTATATATATTTGGATCCAACTACTCTGTTTTCACGGTGTTTGGGGACTCGGCCTTTTGTATTGTCACAGCATGGCAGCGGGGGTTGTGGGTTTTGTTTAGGTTTATTTTTTACATAAAAGATTTGTTTTTTATAGTGAAAGATGCCCATATTGGTTTCTTTAACACCCCTTGCATGCCCACAGACCTTGACCACCCATCACTGCATTCCAGGGGCTGCCCACTGGGAGTGGGAAAGTGCTTCCTTATCCCCAAACTGCACAGCCACCTTCACCCCATGGATCCCTCCCTGTCCCTAATGGGGGTCACGGTGTCCCCTGGCCATCCCTGTGTCCCTCCACCCTGCTGAATACATAAGTGAGATGATTTAAAGTGCACTTCAAAACTGGAGTGTTCATGTGGCCCCCGGCTCCCGCCAGTTCCCGAGAAGATGCTTTTAGCTTAATCACCAGAGTCCTGTTCTTTTCCCTTGCTCTCCTGCTCCTCCTCTTCCTCCCAACGCTTTGGATCAACATTGATCGGCTGCAGCAGGGACTGTCGCCCAGAAACAGGGGCTGCGCTGGGGGAAGAGGTGGGAGCACGTCCCTGCCACAGGGAGCCCTCTGAGACCCCCGGGCATGCAGCCCCAGCCAAGCCCAGACCCGAGCGCTTCCTCAGTCATCCTACACTTTCTCAGTCCCCCCAGTGGGGTTTCCGTGGGGGTGCTGCACTTGGGTAGAGCAGGAAGGAGGATGGGGCTTCCTAGAGAGCCCTCCTTGTGCTGTACCTGGTGTTTGGGGGGGCTATTTCATTCCAAGATCCTGTTGCCCCTCCTGCCTGGACAGTGGATGCTGTGCTGTTTATCCCGCTGCGAAGGAGGTGCCAGGGACCCCGTGGTCAGGGTCCTGCTCGGGGGGAGACCAGCACCCCCTGACCCTCCATGCAGTGGCAGGATTTGAGCTGCCCTCCCTGCGGGCCCGGCTCCGCAGGGGAATTCATTAGCTGTGACTCATTACATTTATCGATATTACATGAATCGATACTTTTTGCCAGATGGTTTTTGGCTCCATCCTTCACTTTTCCTTATTAATTTAGCATGGCTCCAACCCCAGTTGCTGCTGTTTATGTGCCGATGGCGGGGACCCTTGGGCTGGGACGAGCCTCAGTTTCCCTGGTGAGGATGAGGAGGGTGACCCTGCGTCCCCCCCTCCCTCAGCAGAGAAAGGTTGCACCACCGCTGCCCTTCGTCCTTTCCCCACAGCAGGAGGAGTCGCTCGACCCCGGAACCGTCCGGCCTTGAGACCCCCCGATTCCGAGGCTGCATCTCAGGTTGCGGAGGGATAGAGGGATCGGGAGGTGATGGGGGCCTTTACCGGGACGAAGGCGGCAGTTGGAGGCTCGGAGCCTGGCTCAGGAACCGACCCGAGGGGCTTTTTGTCGGGGGCCGGAGGAGGAGGATGAGGAAGAGGAAGGTCCCAGTGGTCCAGAGGCGGCAGGGACCACCCTGGGAAAGGCGCGGGTCCCTGTGCCGGGGATCCCATGGTCGCAGCCCTCGGACGGCAGCACCCCGCGGGTGGGGGCCCCCTTTGCAGCGGGGTGCAGGGAGGGGGGGACCCGCGTCGTGCGTGGGCGTGGACGGGGCGGCTGCGGGCGGGTCCGGCGCTGCGTGGGCCGGGTCCGGCGTGACCCACCGCGCTCCGGGGGCTGCGG
>VZTX01031601.1:0-11718 GCA_013400915.1 Pardalotus punctatus | reverse complement strand
GGGGGGGGGGAAGGTGCTGGTCGGCTGCGGGCAGGGCCCGGACCAGACCCGCGCCACTGGGCTCTGTTCCCTCTCGGGCCAGGTTTGTCACCCCCGTCGGGCCGGGCATTGTCCCCCACGCCTTTCGGCCCACGTGCGTCGCCGTGCCCAGTGCCCGAGCCCGGCGGGCCCCGCGGGCCGTCTCTCGGTGGTTCCAGCCCAGGTCACCGCACCAGGTGCGGGTGGGGTCCGGCCTGCAGGATCTGCCTTAATAAAGCCACTTTGTTTGGTTCGAGCGTGGCTCCCACCCGTGTCTCCCGGCTTAGCCGCTCCGGGCCGGTTTTGGGATGAGTTTCCGTGCACCGTGGGCACGGACAGCTGCAAGAATCTCCCGGCACGTGCCATTGTGGTGCCTTTGGTGGTTTCAGCCGTGTATAAATTGCAGCTGCTCGGCGGCCCGAGTCCCTCCTGTGCTGTTGGTTTTCGGCTCTGGACGTGCTGTGCTGAGGACTCTGCGCCTCCTCTGGTGCTTGTGTCTGTCCCCTTCCCTTCACTGGCAACGCACTTGGACTTGTCTTGTGTGGAGCCCGTTCAGAGAGAGAAGCTGTTGGAAAAAGCTCTAACAAATCGTGTTTAATCGTGATTTCCTTAAACAGACAATGCTTAATCCTGCAAATACATGTATCAGTGATTAACGTGCACAAGTGGGTATGGTAGCCATGAGAATAAAGACTGTGTGCCTGATAAAAGGTGGATCTTTGCCAGACCACGTAGTTGGAATGCATTCAAGGAGAAGAAACCCTCCTAAAGTGGGGGGGGGGAGTGTTTGGAGGAGCATTCCCCATGCACCTGGTGCCAAAATAAAGTAATGCTGTTTCCTAATACAGAAATTACAGTATTAGACAGTTTTATTTTTCACAACGTTTTCTGTAACAAGACCACTTGTGATTACTCTCCAGGGGCAGCTGGGTGAGCCAGCACAAAGCGAGGTGGTTTTCAGCTGCTCTAATGACCTGGGTGGGCTGTTGAGGTGAGAGGTACTTAGAGGCAGCAGCAGTGCACAGCCCAGATGGAAATGAGGGTCCTGCCCGTTCTTTTTCCCAGTGGCTCTCGGCATGAATTCTGCTCATTGGGACTTCTGGAACAACATTTTAACAACTGCTAGCCTGGGGGCTGATGGAGCTACGTGTGTGAGAGAGGAGGGCAGAGGTGCCTAGAGCTGGTTTCACTCCTATATAATCAAATCTTAAATATGCTGAAAGCCTGGGCAATAAGAGTGGCAGAGCAGAAAGGATGTGAGCAGCCCAGGTTCCCTGGTGTGTACCCCACAGACAGACCCACATGCTGTAGTGGGGCCTCATGTCTCCTCCTGGCTACCTCTGTTCCTCACTGAGACTATGCATATTTATTAATATTTATATTTTAGTGTATTTTATAGACAAAAATTATGTATACATGGATTCACACTGCTTCACTGTTCAGTGTGTTTGTTCTTCAGTGTTTTTTTTCCTGGTTTAGTAATACCTCAGCTCCTAGAGAATTACATGATTAAAGGCTTCATTCAGAGTATCATGCACCATGTTAGGCACAATGCTACCTCCAGAATGGAACTCAGTTCCCTCACATTCTGCCTCCAGCAAAACAAGCTGTTGATGGAAAAAAGATTTGGTTCAGCTGCTGAAGGCACCTGGTGGGTGTGACATGATCCCACTGATCCTCCTCCAGGAGAGCTGGGAAGTGCTGCTGGCTTTCCCTTGGACTAAGAGTGGTTGCCTCCCTAATAAGGTAACCTAAAGAGTTATTACACTCGGTGGTACTGACTCTCCTCTGTTTTAAGTAATGTCCCAGTTATGAGAACCTCAAGTTTAATTAATTTGGTTATGCAAAGCAGGTATCTACCTTAATGAATGGTTTCAAACTAAGGGCAACTGGTTTAACTCCCTCAGACCACAGCCCTGATGTGGTGGTATGGGGTTTTCCCCACTGCACTGTGCAAGTGGTTCTTGTCTTTCTAACCAGATCCTTTTCTCTGTTCTCCTGTTCCATCAGATGTGTTGGATCCAGAGAGGTTAATCCAGTGTCCATTGGTTAAACACCATCTGATCAGAGCCCGCCGGTTTCCCTATCACCTGGTGAAGTGTAAGGAGGTGAGCTGGACAGGCAGTGACTGAGTGACACTCTGCATGCAAATACACTCTGTGTTCCTGCAGTTCCTGACAAATAGCCCTGTTCAGCCTTTATTTCATGTAACTTCATGATTTGTTTAGTAATAGCTCCAGGCACACATGAATTCACCCAAGACCAGTCTGGCTGTGTTGGAAAAAGACAGAGATCCTTCATGGTTAGTTCAGAGAGGAGACTCCAGTCTTCCAGCAGCTCACAGGGAGGTCAGATGCATTTTTCCACTTTCAGCTGAAAAGAGGACTCTGTTGGAGTTCCGAGCACCATTCTGGGCCCCTCAGAGCAGAAGTGTTGTGATGTTCCAGTTCATTATTTTACTGCCAGGCTGGGTGGGTTTGGTTTGCCAACAGCTGTTTCACTGGCATCTGGCAGAAACTTCGCATCCTGGGCTCAGCATGTTTGGGAGAGGTTTATTCCCCTCTCTATCTTTAATCGAGAATTTGATTACAAATTATTTCATGGGACACACTCCTTCCTCTCTTCTCCTCTGTTGTCCTAATGATTTGGTTTCTTTAAACCTTCTGAGTTTTGGGGGGCTTTTTTGAGCCTTTTGAAAACCTGATTGTCCCTTTTTTAAGTTTGCCAGTGTGTTTTTAAAACAGTCCAGCATTGCTGTGCCTTCCACTTACGATGCAGTTGTAGGCGCCTTGTGCTGGTATCAGTACAATAAATTCACTTTGGTGGAACTAGAGCCTTAAAAAGATTAAATAGCTAGTGAAAGTGGGGGCAAAGCTAAGTGGCAAGTACCAAACATTCAAGAGGGCTGAAATTTTCTGTGTTGAGCCCCTGCAGATTTTGGCAGGAGTGTGCATGTGAGCTGGGTGAACAGTGTTAGGTGAGTAAACCTTTAAGCATGTTGGTTTTGTCCTGGTGTTGCCTAACTGATGACCAAAGAGTTTTAGGAAGTTTCCTAGTTAGGAGGATGAGGTGAGATAAGACACTGACTGTATCTGTTTGACAATCACTAAGTGATTAGCAGAAGAAGTGCTAATTAGCAGAAGAGCTTGGGGTTGTCATTGGTCCATCTGAAGATGCCACAGTGTGTTATTTGCAGTGGCAAGCCTTTGGATGGAGATTGTCCCTCTTGCTTGGGACAAGTTTGTTGAGTTTCCTTTGCATCCCTTATGCATAAAATCCAATTAATGTTTCCACCTGGCTCAGCCTCCTCTTACTCTGTGCAGAACACAGCTGTGACCCAAATGGGGACACTGCAAGCAGAGCAAGTTGGATATTCTTGGCTTGAACTGTGTTAGAATTGTGGAATCACAGGATGGTTTGGGTTGGAAGGGACCTTAAAGCTCATCCAGTGCCACCCCCTGCCATGGGCAGGGACACCTTCCACTCTCCCAGGTTGCTCCAAGCCCTGGCCAACCTGGCCTTGGACACTTGCAGGGATGGGACAGCCACGGCTTCGCTGGGCAGCTGTGCCAGAGCCTCACCACCCTCACAGAGAGGAATTCCTTCCTAATATCCCATCTATCCCTGCCCTCTGGCAGTGGGAAGCCACTTGCTTGTGCCAGGTGAAGGCAGCAATGGACACGTGTGGACACAGCAGCCCTGGGTACCAGGCAGAGAATGCCAAGCGCCTTGGGTGTGCTGGAGCCAGGGACCAGCAGTGGTGGAGGAGGAGCTGCCTCAAGCAGCACTTCTGCCTCAGGTGTGAGTCTGATCCCTGAGCAGCAGAGCCAGGCAGGCACTGGTGCCGTGGCAGAGCTGGGTTTTTCCCAGTCAAGCTTCTATCATCACTTGCAGGAGATAATTTACTGTAGTGACAGCTGAGCTCTGCCACTAGAACTGGTGCCTGGCATAATGGGAATCCAGGTGGAATGCTGTCAGCCCCATGGCTCTTCTGAAAGGTTTATGGAATTTCTCTGCCTTTGTGCCCACTTAGTTAAAATATATCAGAAGGGTTTAGATTTGCCTGATGTCTCTCCCCCATTGGTTTTAAAATGGTTTCATTTGTGCTTTAAGCCACGCAGTCATATCACCAGCACTGCAAGGAACTGTAGGGAGTTTGCTGAGGGTTGGTTTCACTTCAGTCAGGGGTGTCTCAGTGTCTGTGAATTGTGTTTGGAAGAACAGTTGTGTTCATTTTCCCTTTTGTTTTCCGTGAGTATCTGACCAAAACATTGCAATTTCTTGTTTATTTTTGTATTTTTTAAAGCAACACCACAAATATTCCAGTGTTTTTTTCCTATGTATCAACAAGAAATAAGTGAACTTGAGAGACATGGCACATAATTTTGTCTTTCCCTTGTCTAGAGCAACCCTGACATTGCAAAGAAATTGGCCACATGCCCCTTCAATGCTCGTCACCTGGTTCCTTGGGCTGACCTCAGCAAGCACATCATAAAGTGCAGAGACAAAGCCATCATGGAGCGAGATGCCGGTAAGAGAACCCCTGTGCTCGCAGGCATCTGTGCAGGGGACTGAGGTCTCCTCCGTGTAAGGATGGATTGTGGAACAACCCAAAAGTGGGAGGCAAACTGTTGTCTGTAGTTTTGTGTGACACGGCGGCTTTGGGGAAACTTGATCTCATTTCCTTGGATTTATGGGGCGGTTTCTTCAGAATATGACAGATGCTCTGGGTAGGCCTTGCATATATTTTGTTACCAGGCTTGTTCAATAGAAAGCTTGTACTCAATGCTGTGCAGGAAGTGCCTCTGGAAAGAGGGGTGGGATGCATTAGGACCCCCAAGGATGGGTCCTTCTTCTTGCAGAGCTGATCTCCCTTTAACTCTTGCACACCACAGAGCACACAGTTTTCTGTCCTCTGTAGAGGTGCACAGGTGATGCCTGCATCCATGTCAGCAGGCTTCCTCTTCACTCCAGCATTCGTGCCCAAACTTCCAGGGAGCAGTCTTCTCTTGTTCATGGGAAAAGGCGAATCTGAAGTTGCTGGATTTCAGATCCGTCCTTGGCTGTCCCCAGCCTCTTTGCACTGGGCAGGGCTTCCTCTAAAGCCTAGAGATGTTTTACTTTGGCGTGAGCCAAAGTGTTCAGTGGATTTAAGGACTGCTGGTCACTGCATTTTCTCTCTTCCAGAAGCGAGCCAGTCCTGTCAGCCCCTGCAGGAGCAGTCGAACACTGGGAGCACATGGCAGGCACCTCCATGTGGTGAAGACTGGGAAACAGGTGAGGAAGTTGCCATTTGCTGCCTTTTCCCTGACCATGTCCTCCAGCTCCTCTTGGGACAGTGAGAGGCCAGGTGGGCTGTTCAGTCAGTGTCCTTGTAGGACACTGCTTATGCTCATTCCTAAGAACAAGCTCATCTCATTCCATGGCCAGGGACACCTCCCACTATCCCAGCTTGCTCCAAGCCCCATACACCCTGGCCCTGGACATTTCCAGGGATCCAAGGGCAGCCACAGTTTCTCTGGGCAGTCTGTGCCAGGGCCTCCCCACCCTCACAGGGAGGAATTTCCACCTGATATCCCATCTAACACTGCCCTCTGGCAGTAGGAAGACATTTAAGCCACTGATCTGATGATGATTCCTGGGGTTTCTTAGTTCTGAGCCACAACATCTGCTTCCTTTCACAGAGGTGCTGGAGGGGTCTGAGTCTACTTTTGTGTGGGGTGTGATCAACTCTGCCATAAACAGGTAGGGAATGCAAGTTCAATTCCTTGCACCAGTGTTTGTCTAAAGGAATATTGCTGCCTTCTCCCAGCCTCACCTCAATGGCTGGGCAGGAGCTGTCTTTGCTGCTGTACAACCATGGGAGGAGAGATGCTGCTGGTTTAGTGTGAACTGCTTCCTCATATGCCTGGCCTGGACCAGAGAAGGAAACCCTCAGGAGCACAGATTCTTGTGTGCCTGTGGCAGGCTGCTCTTCCTGCCCATGACCTGTGTTCAGGGACTGATGGATGTCTGGACAATGTGCAGGAGAGAAAGGTGCTCCCACCTTGTGGTCTCTGTGAGTCCTTGGGAGGTCTCTTGTGAGCTCCTGCCTCCTGGGGCCTGGCAGATGTGCTGGGGTTGGGCCCTGTGTCAGCAGAGTCCTCCCCTCATACCCTTTCCAAAGTGTGGTCACAGTTTGGAGCAGGGGGAGCACGGAGCTCAGTGCCCAGCTGTGAACTGGAAGGGGCTGCCCTGGCTGGTTTCACTGATTGTGGGCTGGGTATGGGATGTGGTGGGACCACCAGAGCTGCCCAAGGTGTTTTAATGTTCATCATACAGATTCATTTAAGGTTCAGTTACGGTCCTGCCCGTGGCAGCTCCAGGTTCTGTGTGAGCTCTTCCCTCAGGGCTGAAAGCAGCACTGTCTCGTTCCACCTGTTAGACTCTTTTAAAGTCCTTTTAGTGTTCAGAGCACAGCCAGCTCTCCTCAGCACAGCACCATCCCCCAGGGCCCTGCTGCAGTAAAATGCAGAAGTAACCAAAGTCACTCAATTCCAGCACCATCAGTGACCAGAACAACTGCTTGCCCTCACGGATGCGGCCCCCTGAGACCCTCCCGTACACCGTGTCTGCAGGACTGTGAGTACTGAGCACAGGGCTTCGGCACTGTCAGTCCAGGGCTGGGGACAGCTCCTGAAATCTCTGTCTGTAGCAGCACTTTGTGGCTCTTGCTGCATGGGCAGGAGGGTTGTATTGAACAGCTGCCTCTTGAGAGCAGCTTCTGAGGGAATCTGGTGCTGGGATCATCCTCTGTGTCCTTCCTTTGAAACATCCTCTCTGTTCTTTCCTTGCTTCATTCCCGTGGCTCTGGTTAGATAGAGCTGCTCCCCAGCCATGTTGGCTCTGTCTCTCTAAACAGGCCCTTCCACAGCATCTCCATTATCCCCTTTCACCCCCACCCTCCCCCTGACTTAAACCAAATTGTTTCTTTGCTTTGTGCTCTGCTTAATCTCAGGCCCAGCTTAGTCAGAGCTGGGGTGAAACTGGGGCTGCTTTAAACCAGCAGCACTGGGGGAAGAAGCTATCAAATTCTATCTAGGGGAAAGAGGAAAGGAGCTTCCCATGGGGAAGTGTCTAATGCTGAAATCACAGACTATTATTTGCCTTTAGCAGCAAAGCAACAACTTAAAGATGCTTTGAGGAACGATTGTCCTGATTCCCAATGGGAGCAACTAAAGCTGGTGCTCTCAGAGCACTGCAGACACAGCTCCTGCACAGATGGGGACTGTGCAGTTGCACAGTGTTGGGCTGAATGTGCCAAACCGAACTGAAATGTCACTCATAGATAAGTCTTGTTGCCAAGGGGACAAGTGCTGCCTCTGCAGAGGCCACTGTCCCTTGGGGGAGGAGGGCAAGTTGTATCCTGGTCCATCTCATGCAAAAATTGTATCTTATGTACCTTGCCCTTTTCAGGATTCGGAGTATTAGTTCCTCCCCCTGGAACTTGGCTTTGCCCCAGCAGTAAATGCCTCCCTGTCTTGGACACCTTGTCACCTCCTGCAGATGACAGACATGCCCTGGACCTCATGGCAGGACTCTCTACGCTTGGCTTTTGCTGCATAATGTGTTTCTTCCAACATTTTAATATGTGGAACTGTCCTTGGTTGTCAGATGCTTCACCCAAGCACTTGTTTTAAAAGTTACCCTCACCTTTTTTTGGTGAATTTTGTTACTGTTCTTGAAAAAATATACTGATAAATTTACATGGACTCAGAAACCTTCCCTGCCCAGCCCCAGGTCCTGGTAACTCCCTGTGAGCAGGAAAAACATAGACATTGGCAAGTCTGTTGTTTCACTTGTCAAATGGCATGTGATGATCTGTGAGGCTGCTCTGTGTGCTCCAGAGGCTGGGAAACAGCAGGAGATGCTTCAGAAGAGTTTTAAGGAGTGGGGACTGAGGGAGTGATCTTAAGTAGGGGAGGTAGGGTCTGATTAAGTTCCTAATTAGAGAAGTGATAGAGGGAAACAGAACAGTTTGGGGTCTGAAAATACCCCCAGAATCTTGTCCCTTCACTTGATGCTTTAAAACAAGTGTGTGCACATGGTTGAGCCCCTGCAGAGCTGGATGCTTGTGGTCAGTGCTGACTGCAAATAGAGGGGTGCAGGAATGGGAGGAGGTGTGTCCTGCAGGAATGGCAGGTTTGGGAAAATTCAGGCCTGGCACAGCAGAAACTGTTACAGTCCCTCTTCACTGGAAGTCAGTAACCACCCAACAGTAGCTTCCAGGAATTTCTACCCTATGCCTTAAGCGTCTTGCTGTTCTCAAGAAGCCTGGAAGAATTATGTGGGCATTTGGGAGAAGTTCTGGCTGTTTGCTGGGGAGCTGCAGCAAACTCCCTGCAACTGAGGCTCCAGGAGTTGTGTTTGAGGGCCTGTTACAGCCTGAAGAGCACAAAGTCAGTGCTGAGAGTATCCCCAGACTGTGAAAAGGCTGAGATTAAAATAATTTGGAGCAGCCAGACTTAGAAGTACTTTTCGTGTGCATACACTTTTTGTTTTTACCTTGTTAGAGTCTGAGTTTGTCCGTTCAGGGTATGGCAGGTGTTCAGGTTGGGTTTTGAACTGTGTTGTCATTTACAGAGACTGTCTTGAGAGCATCCTGACCTTAACTTTTTGCACCTTCACACCTTCAGACTTGCCTTTGTTTGTCTCCTGTGTGTGAGGGGCTTCCCCAGTCAGACCATAACAGAGAATCTTCTGCAAGGTCCTTGCATCACCCACAAATCCAAACAGGGAAAGTTTCAGGAGGACACTGAGGTTCTTGTCCAGTTTCCATTACAGTTTTGCAGTTTTCTAATGTTTAAAACATGTTTGAGAGCTCTCAGGTACCTGTTCTGTATTCAAGGAGGGGAGGAGAGGAGTAGGAATGGTTTAAATCAGTAAAAACACATGTTTAGGACTGAAAGTGTTCAATCAAGCAATATACTTCTAAACAAGCAAAGTACAAAGTGAGATCTAAATATACAACTGTAAAGAATTAGGAAGCCAGACATGGTGTATGTGTAGAAAGAGTTGAATGCCTTCATATTTTCCTGTAAAGACTGGATTTCCACCATTTGTGTACTACACTAGAAAATAATACATGTTGATTTGATTGTGCAGAATGAGGATTCTTTTAAAATTCTGTCAATTTATGTAAAAGTACTTGTTGGCAATTTAGAATAAAAATGTTGTAGATGCCTCGTGACTGCTTTTCTTTGAAGTCGGTAAGTGCTGGCATGGGGAGCTCTCCTCTCCACCTTCATTTAGTTTTTGTCACTTGGAATGAAAGTGGTGACAAACACCAGCTGTGATTGTTTCTGGTTTGACAGCAGTAGCTCATTTGGAGGATTTGTGGGCCAGAGCACTACAATTTTACAGGTAAATGCCATAATTTGGCTCTATTAGCCTGAGCTCCTTTAATTGGTAGTGAGTGAAAGCCTGGCAGGGCTTGGTGCTGCTCCTCATTGAGGCTCACAAGTGTCTGCACTGAGGAGGAAAGCTCCAGCTTCTCCTGCTCCCAGGGGCTACATAATTTTCCAGTCCTGGGGGAATCCAGTAACCTGGCCTTTCTGGAAAGGACCAGGTCTGGAAGGTTGTGGTTGTGACTTCAAACACAACCAGGTGACAAGAACTGGGGGCGTAGGGTCCATGAGAAAGGGGGTTTGTCTTGTAGGGGGGGTGCAGCCCTCCCATGGCTGACATCTGAAATCCCATATCCTTCTGGGCAATGTCCTCAAGCACATCCTGCATGTGCCACCTCCTGTGAAGGGCGGGGAGGCCGTGGCTCTGCTGTTCCTGCAGTGCTTTGGGAATGCTGGGTGAGCAGGCTGGCAAAGATCCTCCCCCAGCATTGGGAATGTTTCCAATTCCAGCATTGTCTGTCACTGGGCTCTTGGCTCCCTCTACTCGTTTTCTATTTACCACAGGACACAGTATTTTTTCAAGTGTGTCACAGGGTACCTCCATCCTGGTGACAGTGAGGATTTTGGTGTGACAATTCCTCTGTTAAATCCTTACTCTCTTGTGTTGGGCAGGTTGTGCAGTGCCAGAGCCTTCACCCCATTCCTGGGTGGCTGGATGTCCTTGACACAGGAGCTGATGTGATGTAGAGTCAAAATCAGAGGTGTGGTTGGAAGGGACCTTAAAGCCCATCCAGTGCCACCCCCTGCCACGGGCAGGGACAACTCCCACTATCCCAGCTCACTCCAAGTCCTGTCCACCCTGGCCTTGGACACTTCCAGGGATCCAGGGGCAGCCACAGCTTCTCTGGGCAACCTGGGCCTCCCCCCCTCACCCCTCACAGGGAACAATTTTTTCCTAACATCTAATCTAAATCTCCCCTCTTTTAGTTAAAAACTGTTCTCCTTGTCCTATCACTGCCTGTGTAAGAAGTCCCTCTCCCTTTTTTTTATAAGCCCCCTTTAGGGACTGGAAGGGACTCTAAGGTCTCAAGGGAGCCTTCTCTTCCAGGCTGGACACCCTCAGCTCCCTATCCATTGCCACCATTTCTCCCTTCGGTTTCATCAGGAGGGTGCACTCTCCTTGGCCTTTGTGTTCTCACCTATATCCCTTGCCAAGTTCCATTCCACCTCTGCCTTGGCTGTCCTGACCCCATCCCTACGCACCTGATGCAGACATCCCATAATGGCCCAGGGCAGCAGCTCCCCTTTGCTGTGTCCAGCAGAGCCAAGGGCTGTGACAATATTCCTGCCCTGTATTTTGCAACTCCAGTATCATTTCCATTCCTGCTATAATTTCTACTGCCTCTTTCCAGAACTTTGATATGACTTTGAACCCTCGTTCCTCTATCCCCCCTCCTTTGCTGTTGGCCCTACCCCACCCTAAGCCAAGGCACAAAGATATCCAAGAGTGGTGGAACAGGAGCCCAAGGATGTCTGGGGGGAAGAGGGAACTCCCTACCAGGAATCCTCTGGGGCTGGTGGAGGGAGAGCTCCATCACCTGCAGGCCTTGGGGAGAGAAACTGAGGTGGGAGCAGGGACCTGACAGAGCTGTTCCCTTTACACGGGCCTGGGAAACCACGAAACCTTCACCTGTTAAAGCCCAGGAAGAGACATTTTCCTCTTCCAGCTGCGACCTTCAGTCCTGGGCAGTGTTACTGTGGGCTGTGTGTTGCACTAAAGGAGGCTGGTTTTTAACACAGCCGCTCGTGCTCAGCCATTCCAGGGTTAACCCAAGGGAGAGTGAACAGGGAGAGGCACACACAGAGCAGGCTTTGGTTCCTGGCCAAGTACAAACATCCTCTGGTACTTATCTACACTATCTTCCTTCTAAATTAATTCTGTCCCACCCAATCATCATCTCTTAACACTCATTATCTCCCTCTCTATTCTGCACATACCTTACCCCCATTTCACTGATTTTAAGTGTTCAAATACTGACTGGTTTGGTCTCTTTGTTTAAAAACTCTTCCCTCTCGGATTTAACCCCAGCCAGCAACTAAACATCACAGCTCAGTGCCCCTGCCCAGGGGGATGGGGGGAATTAGGAAGGAATAAAGTAAAACTTGTGGGTAGAGATAAGAACAGTTTCATGATTGAAACAAGGTAAGATATAATTAATAATAATTTAAAAAAATAATGGGAGAGGGGTGAACAAGTGCTGGCCAGTACAGTTGCTCACCACTCTCTGACCCCTCCCAGCCCATCCCCCATCCC
>VZTX01031597.1:0-18477 GCA_013400915.1 Pardalotus punctatus | reverse complement strand
GGGGGGGCCGCGCTCCGCTCCCCGGGGCCGCGCGCCGTGTCCCCGAGGGGCAGCCGGCTTTCCCTTCCCTACACCCAGGCCTGAAATGCTCTCCAGGTTTAGACACGCTCGTTCTCGTGAGCGCGGGACGTGTCTGCCTGGGCACTGCCGAGCCCCCGAAGCGCCGCCCCTGAGCGTGGCGGGGCAGGAGGAGCATCAGCCCCCAGGACGCCGTGGAGCTCCTGAGGCCCAATTCCCCCTTGCAACACGAGGAGTGCGGTGCGAGACGGCAGCAGCCCCTCCAGCAGGCTCCTGCCGCAGGATACGTTAGAGGATCCGTAAGGAACAGGGTGTGCAGTGCAGAACCAGGATGGGTTTGTCCCCTCGTGGAGCACAGGGGTGTTGTCGGTGTGTGGGGGAGCTGCGTGGCTGCACAGGGATAGCCTAGGGATCCGGCCCAGTACTTGGCCTTAATTCTGAGAGCATTTCAACAGGGGACTGAGGGAGCAATAGGACTCAATCAGACTGTAAGGCAGGATGAGGAAAGAAGGGCTGTCTTAAGGGATAAATTTCACATGATTGACATTTGTGCTTGCCTGTTTCTGTCGTCTATGTGAAAAGCACACATGATTAGAAGAGTGGGTCAGTCGAGGCAGGGTGGAGGAGCATGACAGATGTAGCTGCCAGAATGACTTTTGTACATCTGCTTTTCGTTAGCAGATTACAGCCCTTTCCTGCACAGTGAATTCGAGACTCAGCTGGGATTTTTAGCCCTTTGAGAGATTTGCTGTCTCTCTAGCTACGTTTGCCTGGGGATCTTTAACATCACATGATACAGGATACTTGTAGTGAAGACTTCCCAGCTGCCTTTGCATTTTCATTTATGCTGTACTGAGGTACACTGGCTAACATTAGCACATTTTATCAAGAGTACTAAGAACAGTGCTGCAAAACCGTTCTGACCATCTCCACTGGAAAATGCTGTTTCTTCGAAATTATGAAAGTCAAGTCCAACAAAGTATCCAAGCAGATTTTTCTTTAGACTAAAGAATAAACAACAACTTGAATTTGTTTACTTATAAATTAAATTGATAAAAATCAGAATAGATGTTTTGTCCTGGTAAATAACAACATTTTGAACTATTCAAAATTATCTTAGGGGTTTCTTTTCCTTAAAAAAACCCCAGTTCCTGTTACCATGAAACTGTCATGTGGCTACAGACTTTCTAGGAGCAAACTGACTGGGTGGCAGACAAAGATCATCAGCTTACAAAAGTTCATAGCACCACTTTTCCTTCCAGGCAATATCACACTTACATTGGCTTACTCTCAAGTAAAGAGTTGGATTGTCTCAGTCTTTCAGCTAAAATTTTTTCCCAGCTGTTGTCTCCAGTCTGTGGCACACCCTCTTCTCCTGTGCCCAGCACTGTGGTGCTGCTGCCCAGCAGTGTCGTGACTTTGTCATCAAACAATGTGGTTAATAATGTAAATTTAACACATCTCAGTCTCATGGTCCTTTCTGAGAAGGAGAGAGGAAACTCCACATTTGCACTTCCTCAGGCAGGAATGCTGCCTGGCTGCAGCTTCCCAGAAAGGGGATGCTTCAGTATGGTCTGGCCCCTTTGCAGAGCTGCAGTTATGAGCATGTCAGTAGTGTGGTGCTTTTGTAGATGCTTTTGTAGGTGCTTTCTGGACAATGTTATCTATGAAGAAAGCCTCTGGGAACCAGCCCCAAATATCCTGACAGCGCAGCAGAACAATCCTAAGCTGTGGGACAAGCAGAAAGTACAGTACGGAATTAGCGTAAACATTATGCCAACATAAAGGCCATACAGCACTCCTGGAGAACTCCTTAAATGTACCACCTTGTGTCTTCCTCCAGATGGAATTTATACTACTAGATACTCCAGCTGTCAGCACATCAGGAACCGCCTACCTTAGGACCACACCCTGGGGCACAAAGCTTAACATAGGTTGAGTGATCCCAACCCAGCAAAGCCATTTGGTACCCCCAAGAGTGCCAGGTTGAAACCACACTGAAGTCACACGGCTCTTAAGGTCCAAACCTTCCTAATGTGTGTGCAACAGGAGTGGGAGGCTCATCCTGAGCAGCAAAACCCTTCCCCACACAGCTGACACATCACTCACTCATGACTTGTGTTAGTTTTTTCCTTCATTAATAACAAAACCTTGCAGGCTTTCTGCAGCCAAATATTTATTTAGAAGTATATTGACTCCTTGAATAAAATTAATTTTTCTCTGACATGGAAGAAAGACAGTTTTCATCTTTAACATTCCTTCTTTTCCTTAGACTCAAAGCACTACTTACAGTTTTGTGTTCACAGTTCCCCCTGGAAATGAGGGAAAAATATGAAAGCTCAAATTATTAATTTTTTAAAAAATGCATCAGGTAAAGAGAAATAAAATAAGCTTAGTAACAGTTTTCTCAATCCTTATCACATTCAACATGCACATTTCTGGATGGGAAAAGGGTCAGGGAGCAAGGGAAAGCAAGCTGTGGCACAAATAGAAACTCTTGGGACTACCCAAAAGCCAAAATGGTAGCAGCCTGGCTTATGGTCCCAGACAGCCCATGCAGGCCTGGCAGATAGAATAAACAGCTTTTGACCTCCAACTGTGACAGATTTTTGCTGGTTCCACCCCAACATGTTAGGCAAAGTTACAGCCAAGATCTCTGCTTCTTTGCAAAGGATGTGGAGTAATCAGGCAGCACCTGGCAGACCACAGTCTGTCCTGCAGCAGGGAATTACTCTCCCAGTACATATACCATGCAGATCCCTAGGACAGTTTAAAGTGCAACTGCTTTGTTAATGCTCACCCCTTGGACTGCAGGAGCAGGGGATGTTGAACAGGGGGGTGAGGGGTCCCAGCACCGTGGTGCTAAGATTGACTGCACTCATCTCAGAGCACCTCTGGCTATTTGCCTTCTCTGGTGCCATCTCTTCTCCCTTGCCCCAGGTGCCCAAATGTCAACCTCATTTCCTCCAGGGAAGGAGTTGTGATATCCAGGCTGATAGCATGGGTGTCACTCAGCGAAAGTGGCTGAACCAGAGAGAGATTGTGTGAAGATGAAGCAGACACTTGAATTTCTTTTTTTTTTTGTCATTGGTGCTATTACTCTCTTCTATCTTAGACTTCAGCTAAGGTGCCACATCCAAAAGCTGTAGCCTAGATTCAGCTGAACCAGCTTTGTTATGTGCAGGGACACAAGGTGAATTTCTCTAGCACATACGAATCAATTCATAGAAGTATCTTTTACGCTGTCGTCATATTTTTCAAAATTCCCTTCACCAGACCACTGACTAGAGTTTAATTTTCAACTTTTGATGTCCAAGTTCTATTTGTTGCCCTCCTAGTTCATCCCAAAGTGCCAGTGTGGAGCAGGACAGGTGCTGATGGCTACCAGGAAACTCAGAGAATGCTCAGATCTCACTGTTTCTTCATTAGGAGCTCATTTATTCCTTCAGCTCTGTACCCCTCAGAGCCTGCTGCAAGTTCTTGGCTCCTGGATCTTGATGTTAATTCCTTTGTAACTTAGTCCAGTTCACAATTACAGTCTGTGGTGTATTTTATGAGCTGCAGTGCACCGGACAATTCCAAATTGATTTACAGGCAGCAACTCTAGCATCTATTAGTGTCTTATCGATTCCTTTCTCTGTATCTCTCTATGTTTTTTCATGGACTCATCAGATTTAGATCAGTTTAATCAGGCTGGTATCATCCTCATCTTTAAAGATAAAGCATGGTGTTCTCACTTGATGGAGCTGGGAGTTCACCGTTAAAGAGCCAGAAGTAAATCCAATGCCCTTTTGCATGCTCCAGTTTTAACGTGTGTTTTGAAGCCTCCATGGGTTTTTCTCTTTAAGCCCTTCACAGTTGCTGCACTGCAACCCTTGATTCTTTGCCTGCTCCCTTCTCTGTCCTTCCCTTGCTGTGAGCATTCCAACAAGCGAGTACCTGCTGCCTGCTTGGAGCCAAGGTTGCTCCCTTGCCTTTTCCTCCTTGGTTGTTAGTGGTCTGGTGGGCATCATTAATTATTTAATTAAATTTTCATTCATTAACACCCTTTGTGATTAAACATAATCCCTGTGAAGGATGAAAGCCTCTTCCATACTTTATGTCACAAATACTGCTGAGAAGGAAACCAGCTAAACTAAAATGTGGCCATAACTGGAAAGTGGCAATTTCTGGCAGGTGACTTGGCCCCTGCTCTTGCTTAGCTGTGCCAGTGCCCTGCTTGCCACAGGTTCGGAGACCCTTCCAGCACAGGGCTCCTTGTGTTCTTCGCCAGGAAGCACAAAAGAGACCATGGTTTTCTTTTAAAACAATGCTATTGATTTCTACTTGGTGTCTGCTGGAAATGCCACACAAGGCAAGGGGGCTGAAACAGCACAGACCTTGCAGCACTCTCAGTGCTTGCACCACTTGAAAAGCTTTACAGGAACACGAAAGTCCCATGCCAAATGCATGTTTCAGCTGGTGCTAAAGTTCCCCTTTCATTTGTCGTGTGCACATGTCTTAAGTATGCCTCATTTTGCACTGGTCCAGGGAACTTCAGCTCCTCTGTTGGGGCCCTATAGTGTATCCCTCAACTGGGATCCTTGACACAAGGCTATGGACACATGGATCAAGCCACCTACTTTTGCTACATTTACAGACTTGTAGGTGCTTTAAAAATGTGACCTCTAATGTTCAGCACTGTTAGTGTAGTGAATAATGATAGCTGTCTCTAGGTGCTGCCCTTTCTCATAAGCATGTGCGAAACAAGCAATATTCCTTTTACCTGAAGCAACATTTCAAAAGAAGTCCACAGGAAGGAGAAACTTACGCACAATTTCCTTGGAAACAAGTCAGCAGATGCAAGGACAGGCCAGGTGTTAAAACAAGCTTAATATTCTGGGTGTGGATTTGCAAGTACTGCCTACAAGCATCCTTCCTCTTGCAGGAGGATTAGCACAAGGGATTACAGAGAATCTTTGAACAGATTGGCATATGCTCAAATGGTCACACACTCTGGCTTCCCAAGCTCATGGGGGCAGGGAAAAGGAGAAAGGAAGTGTAGGGGAGAAACTTCTCAAGTGCAGTGAGAAGGAAAAGCACCCACCCTCACTGACTTCTCCAGGTGCATCTTCCATGCCAGTGCACACAGCACCCTGGCACATACTTCCTTGCAAGTGTGCATGAACAATTAGGTTATTTTCTCGAGCAGTTTTTTATTCCACTTTCCAGACTTTCAGGCAGAACTTTGTGAGTGTTGGTCTCCGTGCCTATCAAACGTACTGTGCAGTGAAGTGTCTCATCTCAGATCTATCTCTCGTCCACCAGAGCAGAAGCAATATAGAAGCACTAATAGGACATATCTCGAGGCAAACAGCTCCATCCACATCAGCAAGAAGCTGTTAGCAAAGCCAAAACATGTCAATAATCAATCCAGAGTCCACCTAATACACACACAGTCATAAGCTGTGTTAAAAGAGCTGGTTTAAAACTACATTGTTTAAGCTGCAGACTCAAATGTAGGAAAAGCCAGATCTGTAGCTGAGAGCACATAGGCGGTGCTGATGCCTCTCACGCCTACAGCACATGTGGAGAACAGTGCCTCGGTGGGTGGGCAGCGGATTGTACCTGTACATATTGCACAAGGCAATGTCCAGTAGAGTGAGCTGAATTAAGGTGACACACACATGGCTGTGAATTACAAAACTCTCTGTAAGGATGCTGGGCACCAGGATTACACTGGTCTATTCCTGGATCCGGCAGCAGAGTCTTAATAGATACAGCCATGATTAGAAACAGGATAAGCAGGAGCCCACAGCTGAAAGGACTCCCTCTGAAGGTCTTCATGGTTACCTCCGGGGGATTTGAAGCTGTTCTGCAAGCCATATCTCCTACCCTAAACCTGTCCTGGTAAAGAGAGAGGAAAGATATTTACACCTCTTATAGGAATGGAGATGCAGCCAGTAAAGTCAGAATACTCAACTCAGTCTTCCCTTTCCTAGTCTGTAGGTGGCTACATAAGAAACCAGATGAGGAGTTGGGTTGAAACACTGATTTAGAAACAGATACTAGCAGCTGCTACTGTGTGCCACTGAAAAAAGCAACGTCCTGCAAACCAGGCTTTATTTTTTGGTTGCAGACATGTACCCCAGAGATGAAAATTCAGGATCGCATTCCCTGATACCTGGGTTTGCCCCTGGCTCCTCATTGGTGTTGCTCAGATGCAATTGCCCAGGCAGCAACTGCAGGGTGGGATTCAGAGAGCTCCCTGGCTACCTCATGCCTCCTCAGCCTGGGGCAGCAGGGCAGCAAGCTGTAAACACACAGTTACTGAAAAAAGCCCTTAGCTGTGACTGTTCTTGCCCGCAGAAAGCAAGCCTAATTAGCTGTGTTGGTGCATTTGTTTTACCACATGAGCCAGCAGTGCAGCAGCATGTTCCAGGTGACACCTGGGGTTTGTCATTGCTGACAGCCAGGTCATGCTGATAAATGAGAAGGCCATCACCAGTTTATCCCAGTAAGTGATGCTTGGCATAAAAGAGCCAAATGCCAATCGATCATCTCTTAGAAATCCACTCTACTACATGGCAGCTGCAAAGCTAAAAGGTGTCAGGTACTAACGCTGCTCCTGGCAAGGGGCAAAGCCACCGCAGGCAGGAGGCGGTGGTACTCACCAGGCACCTCGGGAAGCCTTCATGGGGAAGCAGTTTTGTTAAGCGCAGAGAGACGGGCAGCGGGAGGTTTTGGGATAGGAGCAGCTCTGGAAGCTCTTCCCTGCCGCGGCCCGACACCAGGTGGGGCTAATGGAAACCGCAGCGAAGTCCGCACACCGGCCGGCACCGGGAACACAGAGGGGCTCCCTGTTCCCGCACAGACACAGTCCACAGCTTTGCCTTGCGACTTTGCCTTTTCCTTGTGGCATCCACGTCTGCTGCAGGCAACGATCCGGGATCTTCCGCCTCGCTGCCTGGGAAAGGCACGGCAGCACGGATGCAGTGATATTTCATTAATGGAACGGTTGCACGAAGCCTTTCCTTAGTTCCTAGAGCGGGCTGTTGTCTTTACATCACCAGAGGAAGCCCTCACACTCCTCCCGTTATAAACCTGGAGGACATTCTTCACCCTGCCTTTCCCCCGTTTTATTTGGGGGTTTTCTTCACCAACCCCACGAGGGATCCTGTGAACCTTCCCTGCCCCATCAGCAGCTCAGTTCTCTCTCATTCTCCACTGTCCCGGGGGCTCGCATCAGCTCCAGGGGCAGACAAGGACAGCAGAGGCCAGGGCTGCAGGCTGGTACCTATGATCCAGCTGCAGGAATGTGGGCAGGGGAGACAGAGCAACTCTCCTGAGCCCTTCACCAAAACAAGCTGTGCAGTGCCCTGCTCCCAACCAAAGTGGAAAGGCTTCCAGGCTGACATTTTACCTGCATTTTTTTCTCTCTGGGGCTGTGAAATAGAGATACAAGAAAATTTCAACTGGAGAAGCTTGTGCCAAGCTCAGACTGGAGGCACCTCAAGACAGGCAAAACTATTGCACTCAGACAAATCTCACAGCAGTAACATGCCTGGAGCAATTCTGCGAAACCTGTTTTCCTGCAGCCAGCAAGAGGACTTTCCGCTTTGAAAAGTAACATCTCAAATTAAGATTGCTCCCGTGCTTCTCAATGGTGTGGCCTATTGCAATACTGTTGCAAAAAACATAGATGATATTAGACCTTGTCATCTATTCCTTGATGCCTGCCCACCCCAGTCTGAAATGAGAATTGTTTAAAGCCCAGAGGATTCCATAGAATTCTGTTCATTGTGACAAAATGACAAGGGAAGCGAGGCAGGTTCCTCCAGCTTGACATTGCCCTTCTGCTTCTGAACTATTGCTTCCAAAATCCTCCCCACAGCAACAATTCCCCAGTCCAGCATTCTCTAACTCTTGCTCAGAGTTTGAAATTATATAAAAAAAAAAAAAAAAAACAAAAACCAACCCCCAACACAATTTCCAGAAGCAAAACAGGCCTTCAGGGTCATCTGCCTGGAGATATATTTCAAGGGGCTCCTAGGAATTTTCTAATATCTCTTCATTTCCCTTATACTTCTCTAACCTCACTCATGACCTGTATGAATTGGAAGCCAGAAATTTTTAAATTAAAGAGAAGATCCCCAAGGGAGTGAGATAGATATTTTTATATTACATGCACATATCTAATGCATATTTATAAAGTATATATTATTTATGTATAGGTTTAAAAGGTCAACAGTGTTTATGTATACATATATATGCATGAATATATGCACAGATATTCATAAAAGATCATCAGTATGATTAAAGAAAGTGTCAAAATTTTTAGCTTTTTTTTCTCTTCCTTTTTTCTATTTTTAGATTTTTTTTCATTACCCTCTTCTGCAGGTTTTATAGGCTTACCTGCAGAAATCCGCCAGCTTTGGAGAAAATCCCCACACCGTCTTCTTTGACCAAGCCTGGTAAATTCAACAGTGTTCTTCATCATGGAATGTTTTCCGTCTAATTGTGGGGGGAGGAGCGGGGTTGGACGGGGACAACACACACATGACACAACTGCAGATTATAGTATGATCTTCTCCAAACTACCCTAATTGAAATGAACTAAAGGGCCTGTGTGAAACCAATCAGGGAAAGAAAAAAAGTGAGTGGATAACAGATGGCCCCACAGATAGGCGAAGCTATGAAATGAGCTCAACTGGACTAAGCCATTAGAGGCTTCCAAACAAGCAGGCAAAAATAGCTGCTGCTAAATACTGGAATCATTATCAAATATACAAATGTATCTGTAAATGACACAATGTTTCTACTGAAAGCAAGGCTAAAAAGTACAATCTCCTTATTCTGCAAATTTACCATGAATGCCTTTATGAAAAGCATGTATTTCTGTTCAAGCACCAATAGTGAACTTTTGTAATACACTACCTTGACCTGTCAGCACAGGTGTGAAAGCAAGAAATACTTGGTTTGTCCTTCTTACTAGAAGGTAGGAAAATCTGGTTGTGTTTAATCTTACTTGTATTCCTGTATGTACTCCTCATCTAAAGATTAAGGCCCTGATCTAGCAAAGCAGAAATGCACAGCTTTAAGCAGAACTGGCTTTGTAGTTACAGTGACTTCAAATCGATGGGAACACAGACACATTCTAACAGCACATGCTGGAGCACATCTGGGTGCAGCCCACCAAATTCTCACATTTCAAGATCCTTGGGAGGGCTTTGAGCTGCATGGCCAGCCAGGAACAAAAGCAGAACTCAACTATGACTAATTGTGCTGGAGGACAGACTTTTGGATGAAGTTTGTAGTTGCTACTTTTCCCTCCTACTGCCAATGTAGCACAGTCAGTGAAACATGCCAAGTCTTGAATTCTCTTCTTGTTGAAATTTTTACCAGTTTCCTAAGGATGTGAGGTTAATGTCACCATATTCAGTATATCACTGTTTTACCTTCTTCCCACAACAGTACCAGAGGCAAAATTTGAATTTGAGAAATTGGAGGAACACGCAGCAAGAAAAATGAGGACGAAATTATGTCAAGACAAGTACAAAGCACTGCCCTTGAGCTGGAATAATCAATTTCAGGAGTACAAATAGGGACCAAATAGTTAGGAAGTGTTGGAGAACAGGGTTTACAGTGGACCATGAACAGAACACAAGCCTGTGACAGATCGCTGTGCAATAAGGCGAGCACTATGCAGGACCATGTAAATTGGAGACTAGTGGACAAGACCTACAAATAATCCTGCAAGTACCTCTTGTTCTGTTCTGTTGAGCATTTGTAAGGCCTCTGCAGGAGATATATGCCTAGATTCAACACTGCCTTTCAAAACCAAAGTGGATCTGGAATAAACTGAAGTCAGAGAGGCTGTGGAAATTCCAGTGCTAGAAACTTTTAAGGAAGTTTACCTCAATGCTTAACTGTTATCAGTCTAGAATTAAGCGTTAGGGTTAGGTTAGGGTTAGGAATAAACATTACTGTTATCAGTAATGTTTATTCCTGTGCTCAGCTGATTATATTCTGGAGTTCATGATACCTCAGGACAAACCAACAGTGACAGGACAACATTCCAAGCTATGCATGGAAGTTCTTGCTTTTAGCTGGTAGTCAGAGCTACCAGACAGTGTTATCCAGGTAACTAGCACCAATGTGCTTGTGTTAAGGGGGTCAGAGAACCCCTTAAGTGCAAAATAAAAATATCCCAAGAGAGGAAGAAAAAGCAAAAAAAAAATAGAAATTTGAGAGCAGAATTGGGGAATAAACTCCTGGGGTGGGGGTGGGTAGGAGGGAAAGCAATGCTTTAAATCACTTGCGTGGGATTTTTTTTTAAATGGAAAGCCTTTAGATGGTAACTGAATGCTTGTGCTGGACCACTGTCTGTTCTCCTTTCTCTATTTCACATGTGATTTGTAGACAATAAAGATTGTTGTGGTGCTCATCTGTGCAGGCATTGATGTCAGGGGTCTTTCCTGTGCTCCCCTGTGGCAGGGTTCCTTGATCCTCTGCAAAGTACTGCAAGTGAAATGCAAAGAAGCAGCAACATGCCCTTAGAGAAGGGCCATGGGAGATCAGGGACAGGCCTACCTGACCATGCATTGCTAAAGACAGACTGCAACAAAACCAGCAAAATGGTTTCTTAACAACATGCCAGCCAAGTCCTTCACAGGCAGGCTTAGCTTTACCCTTCTAATCTTCCTTCATAGCAGGAGAAAAAATATGACTGCAATTAATTTTACTTGACAAGTGGAGAGAAAAGCCAGAGAGACAGCCACGTGTGTTGACAGCAGTGATGCAGGTGGGCGGCAGAGCTGGGAACAGAATTCAGTCTGACCTGACTGGAACTTCCCTGGGGGGCATTGCCTCAGGTGCAGGTGAGTTACACCTCCCTTTGCAGCTCTGAGTAAAACCACTAGGAGTACCCATAAAGAATGCACACTTTTTCAGTTCTTGGTCAACATTAACCACCAACCTAGACAGTAAGTATCCTTCTCACTTTTGCAAATGAGTGAGATTCTTCATTACATACAGAGTTAAGGTGCTGTCAAAGTCTACTCCCATGCTGCTGCACACAGAGTGGCACTCTGACTATCTCACACTGAAAAGGAGATATTTTGGAGGCAAATGAGACTGGGTGAACTGACTTGGGGCAAGGAGAAAAGCAGTCAGAGGAGAAAGCAAAATGTTGCACACTACAAGTAGTACTCAGATCTTGTCTCCTACATATTTAGCAGTACAAATAACTTCCACATTATGAAAGAGAGGTAAATGTAAGTATTTTTATCTCTCATTCATGTATACATGCATAGAAAGAGTGAGATACAACTTATCACCATGTAGTAGTACAACGTAAATTGCAGTAGACAAATTTTTCAGAGAAAGCAGAGATTGGTATTATACCTACACTTGTATGAAAATACTGTGGAGGAACCGGCTATTTAACCATTCATCATGCTCACCTTAACTCTGTTTTCTTTTGAATGCACATAGGCTTAAGCTACTATATATCTCACTGTGTACTTTTCACTGGTCATGTTGGAAGGTAAACTTGCCCTTATTATCTCACCTGTAAATAGCACAAAGAATACAAAGATTTTTGCACTTTTCAAGTTGCGATAACCAATATGATTGCTTTTTCTAAGTTGCTGCTTTAATGGTTTAGCTACTTCAAAATACATTTGACTATTTTCCTATCTAGTTTTGAAGCTCCTTACTTCCCAGCTGAAAATAAAGCAGACTGTGGGCTGAGGCAGGTGGCAGATGGACAGAGAGGAAGAACTGTCATCCCTCAACAGGCACATCCCTCAACCCACACTTGCTAGGGAATTGGTTTCCTCAAAGCACAGCCCCGATTTAGGTTAGCTGGCAGCAATTCAATTTTGAAGATGCCTTATGATACCCAATGTTAAAAGAAAGTCTCAATAAGAAGTGTTGCTGCATCTCACGCACCTCTAGAATGGCAGAAAACCTTATAATATATGATAGATTAACAAAAACTCTGTGAGAAATAAAGAAACTATTTTTCCCTCTTCACACTTCATATTCTTGTATTTTAGGCTATGTACATTCAGTGCTAGTGGAAAATCCCACAGAAGTAATTTTTATTTTGGCATGATAGCTGCATGAGGTACTTGGTATGGTGGAAATACGATTTACTCAAGGTTTTCAAGAGGGGAAAGAAAAAAGGGTGTCCAAGTAATCACTTTTAAAAGAGTAAGAAAAGAAGAAGACAGAGTGGACTTTTGAGTGATAAAAGATGGGGATTCCCAAAGGGTATTGTAGTTGGTGCTATCAACAACAACAGCAGTAAATAGGGCTTATTTTTCCACATCATAAAGTGTTTGACTAGACAGCTGAGAAAGCAAGTTCCTTGTGCATATGTGAACTGTATCCCAAAATACACAAGGAAATGCTCATGGTTCTTGTGGGACTTGACTGCACATTTTTCTCACAGGCAGGAAGACAAGGGAGTGAACTGAAGGACCACAAGGCTGGGACATAAAAAACAAGTGCTGAACAGGGACTTTGGTTTTGTCTGCTGCTGAAAGCCACCATCCTCACTGGCTCACTCTTTGTCCTTTCCAAGGGAAGCTTAATTCAGCTGGTGTCAAGCTGGGGTGACAGTCTAGCAAAATGCAATTGCAAATTTAAAAACTGGCAAATAAAACATCAAGACCGCACATGGTAGAATTCTACTGCCACTGGCCTGTTAGCATAAAAGAATGCACAGTGCTGAGCCTTCCACAACATTAGCCACTATGAACAAAGAAAATGCAGGACATCTCTTATACATTTATCCTACAGTAAAGTTGGTACAACTAAATTATGATAATTATTTTGCTAATTTGATAATTAATTTGCTAATGACAATTTCTAGACTACTAGTAAGATCAATATTTTAGGGGCTTCTGTCTGTCCAGCCAGAGGGCAGAAACTACAGGCACTTTTGGTGAGTTGCTCATTTCTCTGTACTCAGTGTAGTTGCTGGCTGTAAATAACCATTTCCATATTAAGGGAAAGGCACAGTATATCCCAGAAACCTTCTGGGATTTACAGACACTTATCACAAGAGTATTCACTCAGCAATCACAGTGAGTTATGGGAGCTGCCCTACGCTTCCTAAAGTGAAAGCTGCCTCAACTTTACAAGAAGATAAGACGTATTAGGTAACAGTAAAAAAAAAGTGAGCACTGACTGGGTCCTCCCAGGCAATTTTCATTTCTGCTCTAGGAAAACCATAGCCTGTGACTGCCTGCTTCTATACAGCTGACTGCATTGGCAATGCATACAGATTAAGAAATGCACTCATATACTGCAAATTACAGGACTAGAACCTTAGACTTTAAGTTCTCCAGGACAGAATGCCCTTTTATAGCAGGAGCTATATACAATATATAATAAAAGCTCTATTCATATTATAAAATGGTCTACTATGTCTACTCATTATTATTGATGATCACATTACAGTATTAATAAAAATTTACTTTATGCTGAAATTTTCCCAGAAAGCATCTACATTGTTGAAGTTCCTAAAAAGTTTTATTTTGCCATCCTAACTTCTGTCACAAATATAGAACACTAAAACCCCGTTAAAAAAACCCAAAATGAAACAAGACCACAAAACACCCCCAAACACTAACATTCTTTATCTTCTTACTAAAAGACACTTTCTTGGGGGAGTTTAATTATTTAACAAGCAATTTAAGTCATCTCATCCACCCACTCTGCTTGGTCTTTCTTCTGCAGATGGCTGCTCCGGGCTGCTGTGCCTGCTCGCACACTGCCAGCTCCACGTAGCCTCAGTATCCACAGCATCTGGAGCTATGATTTTCCCTACTCAGTCCCAGCGACGAGCCCTGCAAAGCTTCTGCATGATCCCCAGCACGTCACTCATCCAAAGAGCTGCCAGGCTCTGGACAGGTACAAGTTGGGGGCTGCTCGTCATTCTGGATGCAGCCACTTGGTTCTGGGTGGTGTGAGGGAAGAACTGTGTGCATGCACACTGCCCTGTTTGTTCAGCTCAGAAAACAGGACTTGACCTGTTTTAGTAACTTCGCAGATGTTGCTTGTGGGTCTCAATGCACAGCAGCACTGCCTCCTTTCACCCCATCACATTTGAGCACACAAACCCTGACTGGAGCCCTCAGCTTCCCAGATGTACAGATCTGGGACATCTTCTCAAACATCCAGACTGAAGGTTTTCACTTAGGCAAGCATTTTGAGCCCCCCACCCCCAAGCATAGAGTAAAAGGATGGATTAGGCAATGGACTACCTTTCAAAGAAAAACCTGTGGTTTGAAACAGGTAAGTGTTGAGACTCCCAACTAATACCCAAGCTGGACATAAATGCATTTTCTAATCCACTGCACTGTATTCTATTCCTAAACACATTGTAAGAATTATGGAAAGGAAAAACATGCTTTAAACATCCATTATAGACTGTTAAGCCTACTTTAACAAGACAGTATTATGCCTAAAAGACAACCAGAGTCCTATGAAAGAATCAAGGGAGACATTAACAGCACCAGAAAGAAAACTTGCTGCTGTGGAAATTGGTCATTAACAATATGGCAATACTACAGCAGTTCAGCCAAACAATCCTATTTGACTGTCAGCCTGCTGGTTGTGACCATTTTTGGGGTATGGCTGGTTGTAATAACTCAACTGTTCTTTTTTAACACTATAGGTTAAATCCTAATCACTCTTAGTATCTGTAAAGAAATACCATACCTTGAATAGTAAAAATAAATTGTTACAATGCTTAAGATGAACCTCTACATTAGTTATAATTTCAGTAGTATCCTAATGTAAGTCTATGTTGTTTTTAACTAAAAGCCTATGATCAGAACATTTGTTCAAGCTTACTAAAAAACAAATGAGCTTGATTAAAGTAAATATTTCAGCAAGTACTTTTTAATCAGAAGCTTCATGTCAATTGTTTTAACACATCAAAGATCAGGAGAAATGGAAATTCACTGATTAGCTTATTTGCAGCATTCAAACATTACCTATCCTGGTGCTCCAAACATCGCTTTGGTAGATTAAAAAAAATTCTTGGCTCCTTATCCAGACATTATTTTCTCTAGGAACTTTCAGGAAAGGAGGGCTTGTAGCTAGTGGATAGGTCTTATCTGTATTTCTAAACTGAAGATGAATATATTGTATGAACTGGGGAACTCATTATTCTGCATGTTGCTTTGCTTGCCTCAAAGCAACTAAATACATTTTTCATTTACTGTGGGGATTATTTCATCAATACTTGTAAACAAAAGAAATCTTCAATAGAAAACTCAAGCACCATTTCTTTCCTCTTTAGAAAGATTTTGGAGCATAATGATATGAAGCTAAATTTAAAACAGATAAAAATGTATAATTTTGCTTCTGGATCAAGTATATTTTTCTGACATGGCTCCATTTGCTGATTTTGGCCCCAGGTGTCAACCCAAAATTAAAGTAAACTCACTGTACCACTGACAATATGGCTACCTCTATTTTTAAACTGAGTGTGTGCACAGCCAGCATTCCAAGTTAGCCACACAATGTAGCTTTGTTTCCAGCTGCTGAAATAATTAAAATTATATGTATAACACCATAAGATAGAGTTCATCCCTCTTCTAACCAAGGCCAAACCACTGGGGCTGCTGAGTGGCTGCTCATTTGATGTGGTATGGCCACCTATAGCATGTTACACGTGAGGCTACACCTGTGAGTTAGCCTCTCAGTTGTGCCATAATCAGTTTTTTAAAATACTCTAAGGACAGTTTTTCAGACACACTCTTCTCTACAATTAATGGGCTCAGACAGCTCCATCTGTAATGAGCATATTCTCATTAGAGTATTGTCTCAAGGTAGCACTCTGCAAATTTACTTTTCTAATGCAGTGAAGAATTTGAAGTGAAATCAAAAAGTGAAATACCACAGTAATGTTTAGCACATTTCTAGTCTTGCCATCAGAAAGCCCTGTGGCAATAACAGGAAGAATCACAGAAGGCCTGAGATTGAAAGGGACCTCTGAAGATAATCTCATCCAACTTTTCCCCACAGCAATCAAGACAGGTTCAGCTAGACCCAGCTGCCCACAGTACCATTTCCAAGCAGCTTTTGAATATCTCCAGGAACTCCACCACCTCTCTGGGCAACCTGTGCCAGCACTCAGTCACCCTCACAGTTAAAATGTGTTTTCTGATCTTCAGAGGGAACATCCCCTGTTTCAGTTTTTATCCTTTGCTCCAACTGTCTCACCAGGCACCACTGAAAAGTGTCTGACTTCATCTCCTTAACACCCTTCCTCCAAGTATCTATATACACATCTTGGTAAGATCAACCAGAAGCCTTCTCCTCTCCAGGCTGAAGACTACCAGCTCACACAGCCTTTCCTAAGAGATGCTTTAGCCCATCATCTTTGTAGCTGGACCTTATATGGACTCTCTCCAATATGCCAATGTCTCATCTCTCTTGTGCTGAGGCACCCAGACCAACAATGTGCCAGGTGTGGCGCTACCAGTGCTGAGCAGAGGGGAAGATTCACCTCCCTTGGTCTGCAGAGGACAGTGGCCAAAGAGTTGGAGGAGTTTCAGCACTCCCTCCATGGCATCCCCTGTCATGGCACAGGCAGCAGACCACTCTAGATGATGGTCAGGTCAGCAGATGGATGTTTCTGTCCCCTACAGCAGGGAGGCACCTGTTTATATGGACTCACCATTTCATCCCAGTGGTCTTGCATGGTTTAGGGTCAGATGGAACAGATTCTTTGCCTGAAGGCATATCTGCCTCCTCTTCAGCTCTGAGGGCAGTGAATGCATGTCCCAGTTTTAAGCCCCTAGGTGGGGGCAGGAGCCTTTCTTTTGTGTTACAAGTCATGAACTTCCATCCTTCCCAGTCTCCAGCAATTGCCTTTTCCTCAATACCTCAATATTAGTGGTGGACACTGCCTGCTTTTCTGCTGCAGTTGCAGTCTAGAGTTCTTCACACACTGCTGTGAAGAACTTTTTATTTTTTTTTTCTGTCCAGGGAAATATTCGTCTATCTCCCTTTTTGGCCTCTTTGATGCTGCACTGCTTGCCCACTCCCACCTGTAACTCCTCCATTAGGTTTGCATATCTTCCCAGATAGCACACATCTGGCAGGACAGCAGGCCATCTCTTGGGCATGAGAGAGAAGCTTCAGGTACTCCCTGCAGCCCAGGACTGGGAGGGCTTCATCTGCTATCCAGAGTCTGCCTCAAGCCACTGCCCTGGCAGGAACAGCTGCTCCAACACCTGCTGGGCAGGCTGCCCTGTGACACATCACCACTGCAACTGAGACTGTCACAACATTAAAAATCCAACTGAGACTCCCTCTCTTGTGCTCTGCTGCACAAAAAGCTGCCTTGGAGCTGTGCTTGGAGCCAGGGCTCTTATGTAATCCTTGCCTGAGCACTGACTAAAGGTGCTTCACTCTTCCAAAGGATGGGCAGCTGCCACAAAGACTCCAGGCACAGTGGGTTAAGGGCAGCTGATCATGATCATTAGAAGCTGCTAGAGCTTCCTTGAGCCCACACCTGGTAGCTCCGCTTCCCTTGTTCTTGCCTGACAGCAGCAGGCATTCTAGTTTCTCAGAGGTTTCCCAGGTGTATCCAATGATCCTGGGCCTTGTCCCTGGAAGGTCCAGAAGCTCCCAAAGCAGAATGCAGAGACTGCTGCCCAAACAGCTGCCTCTGTTGGCTGCACCCAAGTACGCATTTAATCTGTGTGAATAACCTTGAATTTATTATGTTGATATATGTATAAATTTCAGGCCCCTTTGTGTTTGAGATGTTAGCAGTTTAAATCACTGATTGGTCTCCCTGATGTGTTTGACAGCCTATTGTTAGAGCTGTGCATAAGCATTTCTGGAGAGCATGTTTGAGATCCAAGATGGCTGAGTATGCAAAAGGGGAAAATCTAGGGAGTTTAGGCATAGAGGCATCAGAATATATGCTTGGCATCAGACCAATTGTCCATCTGAAAATGTCCTATACCAGATACCCAGGTGCTTCCCCAGCCTCCAGCGGCCTGGGTAGCAGAGAGGGACTCCTTAACTCCCTCTATAACCCCTCTGCCGAACCATGGATTCAGGCTGAGATGAGTTAGGATTTACTCATAAATTCAGCTTCTTTGAACATGTGAAGTACTCAGGGTTTACTGACAGCCATTAAAACCAAGTGAGTTAAATAGCTGAAACTTAAATAGCTAGAAGAGCTATCCTTAGGGTATTTAATTAAAAATAGGCTCCTGACCAAAGGAATTTCATCAGATTATCTTTCGTGAAAGCATTACTGTGAAAGGATTTAGTTGCTTGGGAAAGACATCACATAGCATGTTATTCTATTAGAAAAACCATTTCTCTTCACGTTCCAGTATTCTGCAAAGAAACAAATGACCATAGCTGTGTATATGTTTTTTTTCTCTCTACGTAGAGTTTTAAGATTATTTGACAAGTATTTGCACAAAAAAA
>VZTX01031580.1:0-17877 GCA_013400915.1 Pardalotus punctatus | reverse complement strand
CGTGCCCCTTAGCCCCGCCCCAGACACACCGAGCCCCGCCCCGTCCCCTTCGGCCACGCCCTATTGCCTTCAAGCCCCGCCCCACCCTCTCGGTCCCCGCCTCCGTCCCCGCTCTCGCGAGTTCTGTGCCCGGAAGCGGCACCTGTGGGTCCGAGCGGCCGTGAGGGTCCCGCCCGCCATGGAGGCCTCGCGCCCGTTGCTGCTGCTCCTGCTGCTCCTGGGGCTCTGCGCCGCCCGCGCTGCGGGTGAGGGGCCGGTGGCGCACGGGGCAGGAGTGCCGGGGTGGCCCGGGGAGGGGGCGCGGAGGGACAGCGGCCGGAGAGCGCTGGCAGGGGCAGGAGGGGGCAGCGAAGCCCTTGGGCCGGGGGTGGGTCAGGTACCGCACTTGGTTTGCGGGGTCTCCGCTGCCCTTGGGCCCCTCCTGCGTGAGGGTTCCTTAAGGACCGCCGCGTTCGGTCACCCAGGGGTTCCCCGCTTCCCCTCGTGGTAGCTCCCGTCCCCCTCGCCCTCCTGAGGTCCTTCCTCTCCCTTGAGGTTCCCCTCCTCCTTTGCTCCCACATGCCCCTGTGGATTCCCCCCGGCTCCTTTGGGGTTTCCCCTCTTCCCCCTGTGGTTTCCACCGTCCCTCTCGGGGGATTTCCCCTCTGCTCTCCAGCTTTCAGTCCCCCAGTGGTGACTGACCATGCTTCCTGTGTTTGCCCACAGCAGAGGGGCAGCAAACGGGTGCCGGCAAATCTTCCACAGACTCTGAGGCAGCCCAGTCACCTAGAGCAGGTGACAGCCAGACACACAGTGAGGAGCACACGGGCACATCCCCAGAGAACAAAAACGAGCAGCAGTATAAGTCCAACAACAATAACAACGACAAAACAGATGCAAATGTTGAGACCAGGGTGGATGAGACGCAGAGGGCAAACGAGAACCAGGACAAAAATCTGACTGTAAATGGCAGCAGTGAGAAGAAGAAAAACGAGGAGGAGAAGAAAAAGGAGTCACAGAATGAGAGCAGCCAAGGCAGCAGTGCGGGGGGTGCTCAGGGCAGCAAAGATGTGAATGGCACTGGTGAAAGCAGCAATGCAGGAGGCGGGGGACAAGGGGATGGAGGCCAGTACAGCAGCAGTGGTAGCCAAGGCAACACAGGCAGTGGTGGCACTGATGGCCAGGGCAGCACTGGCAGCAGCAGTGGTGGCCAGAGCAACGCAGGCAGTGGCGCTGGTGGTCAAGGCAGTACAAGCAGCAGCACTGGTGGCCAGACTGACAGCCTTAACAACACCAGCAAGCAGAGCAACAGCCAGGATGGCAACAAGCCAAACAGCCCCAAGAATGAGGACACCAACCAGGACAGCAGTGAGAAGAATGAGGCTGGCACTGGTAAGAGTGGCGGAAACAAGGGTGGTGAGAACACAAGTGAGAGCAGCACCCAGGACAGTAGCAACAAGGACCAAGGCACCAACCAGGGCAGTGGTGACAGGAACAGGGCTGGCACCCAGGGTGATGAGGCCAGTAATGGGCACACAAATGGGGATACCAGTCAAGGCAGCAGTGATGGGCAGCAGGCCCAGACTGAGACCCAGGGTAGTGCTGGTAACAAGCAGCCTGCTGACCAGAACAATCAAAAGAACTCCCAGGAGGACCAAAACCCTGTGTTACACTCGGCTCCCTCCACTGTGGAGGGCGACGGCTTTGTGGAAAACGAAGAAAACACTGGAGAGGACATGGCAGAGGCTGAGGAGGGCAGTGACACCTCCTTGAATCAGGAGACAGGGAAGAGTGTTCCCTCCCTGCCCAGGGCCCACTCAGAGAGCAGCCACTTCTTTGCCTACCTGGTGACCACAGCCATCATCATTGCAGCCCTGTATGTGGCCTACCACAACAAACGAAAGGTGAGCAGCCCTGCTCAAGCCCTGAGGATTGGGATTGGGACCCACTCAGTCTTTTGCCCTCATCTTGACTGGTTTCTCACCAGTACTTCCTGCTTTGGTTCATGTGGTCCCAATAGCAGTGGGAGGAGCAGGAGGGTTGTGATCAGGAAAGGGGTCGGATCTGGTGGAAATTGGGTGTTCTCAGCTTTGCTGTTGATTTTCAGCTGAGAGGTGAAAACATGAAGAGATGTGAGATTTCTACATGTTTTCTCTGACAGTTTTCTGTAGCAGGTTGCACAAGATTGGGGTTGTTTTTGCTCACATAAAACTGGTTTTGAGGGAGGAAAAAGAAAAATTCTTACTGTTTTCTGCTTGTTGAGCAAACCTTGTTCTCCATCTTAGCTGGGGTTGAGTACTGGCATTTACATATTTCAAGTGCTTTGTCCCAGGAAAAGGGGTTGTAGGAGAAGGTGAATGAAAAACAACAGGTGAGCCTGCGTTGGATGCTGTTGTCCCACTCACCTTATCTCCATTTTTCTCTCTCCAAAGATCATTGCTTTTGCTCTGGAAGGAAAAAGATCAAAAACTGGTCGACGGCCCAAATCTGGTGATTATCAGAGACTGGATCAAAAGGTGAGACCCAGCCCAAAGTGGGGGTTGGTGTGCCTACTGTGTGTTGGAAATACAAAATATTGGTCCTTTGCATTAGAAAGGGTTACAAAGGCCCAATTCAGTCAGTTTTGGAAAGCAGAGTTTGGTGTATAAACAGGGTTTTGCCAGGAAATGGAAACAGTAACACTGAGAAATGCTGTCAGAAGTGACTGGTGACAGAGGTGGGACAGTGTTGGGCTGGGCTGGGCTGTGCTGAAAGACTTTGTCACTGACCCAAATGACTTGCCAGCAAAGTTTTTAGTGGGAGAAGGGTAGGATTTATGGAGAAATCCTTTCTTCTCTCTGTTGAAACCTTTTCCCACCTCTTGCCCTTCAAGGCAGATGTGCCTGTAATTGTTTTCTGCCAAGGTAAGAGGAAGGGTAGGAAAACAAAGGCAAGAGCTCATGTTTGCTTTGGGAGCTCCTCAGCCTGCTCAAGTCTGAATAGAGCAGCAAAGCAATTCTGAGCTTTCAGGTAGTCCCAGCCTTTCCTTTTGCCTTTCCAGATCTAGATTCTTCCTTGGATGATGACAGCCGGCGATGGGAATGCTGTACTGCCGCAGTTGGATTTCAGTCCATGGGAAGGAGGGGAAATGCTTTTTGTTTTGCACCTGCACCTTGATAAAACCTCTCACTTCCCTAAATTTCTCCTTCCCCAGCTGCCTTGTTTTCCCCTTGAGTGTCTGGCTGGTGGAAAAGCCAGTCCTAGAACTGCACACCCAGAACTCCTGTACCCCAATGCAATGGAATTTGCCATCTGCTGGACTGACCCCTTCTTTTGCAGAGGGGAAATTAAGGATCTGCTGCACAATGAGCCATGGGACTGTCCTTTGCCTGGGCACAGAGCTGCCTTGGTCTCCTCCTCCTCCTTCTCCTCCATCTGTTGGGTTTGGATGCTCAATTTGGGAGCATGTGAGTTCTCTTGCACTTGTTTGGAATTGATCCACCACAGACTCAGATTTGGGTTTTCTCTCCCTGATGAATTTTCCAGTTTCACTTGCAGATTCCCTTTTTCACACCACCTTTGGCTGTGCTGAAGCAGTTTTTGCTCTAACCCTTTGTGCTCCGTGCAGGTGTTTTCCCTCCCAGTCCTCCCAGTTCAGGTTTGCACTGGGGGTGTTGGTTGTGATGTGGTTCTGTGGAGGAAGGGGTCAGACCTATGCCAGGGGAAAGCTCTGTGCCCTTTTGGTGTCAGGGATTCAGATGGGAAGATTATTTCCTCCTCCTTGTCAAATGTGGGAAGGAAGGAAGGAAGGAATGTAAATCCCTGAGGAGTTTGGGATGAGTGAAGCTCCCAGTCCCTCAGCCTCCCCAGTTGTGTTGGACTGGTAGTGGTCAGCAAGGGCTGCCAAAGGGGTTGGTGGCCCAGTTACACCTGTGAGGTTGGTTTTTTTTTCATTCCTACAGTTCTACTCCTGAGAGGTTTGTTCAAGCCAGGATGTTTCTGGAGACAGCACAAAGCACCTGCTTGGCTTCTGCTTTGGATTTTTCTAGTATAGGCAGAAAAAAATTGATTTGAGGAACCCAGGGCTCCTCACATGGGCATCCAGCTGCACCCAGATCAGGTGCCAGCCATGTGCCAGTTCTGCACTTGCCAACTGACTGCACGAGAAGAATCCCAGGATGGTTAAATTCCCTTCTGGGGGGGCTTTTTTCTGGCCTTCCCAGGCTTGGGAACAAACGGCTCCTTGCTCTGTGGTCACTTTGGACAAGGGCAGAGCCATTTTGTGGTCACTGTGAAAGCTGCAGCTCTAGTTTTGATTTTCTAATTGTTCATTCCAAAAGGGGAGAGAGGACCTGCCTTCCTGCAAACCCTAAAATCATCCTTTCCCTTTTTGCTGCCTTGTGGCAAGCACAAGGAGGATGAGAGTCCCTCTTGGCTTTAAAGAGTTCTCAAAGTTTCCCTGGGAAACATCTAGGATGCTGAAAGTACTTCCAGGAATTGTTTTGGAGAACAAGGTGGAGGGAAGGGAAAGGGAAACAGGGCTGGGAATGTAACTCTTGGGGAAAAGGGTGGAAATCTCTTGCACCAAACCACCCTGCTCCAGGGATTCTGTGGGATCAGCCAGGCTGAGGGGGCTGCTTTAGGGCAGGGCTGGGGAGGAGGTCACTCACTGGCTTTTGGCCAGTGACAGCAGAGGGACAAACCCTATTCCAGTGTGTGGAATTCCGTGTGCTCCCAGGCTGCTCCAGCCAGGATTTTGGAGTGTGTGTGCTTTTTGGAGTGTGAGTCCTCTATGCCTGCTTTGTCCTGTTTTGGTTTTTGTTTGTTTTTTTTTTTTAATTGAATAATAATTTAGAAAGGTTTCTTTTTCACCATATACTCATTTTTCTATCCTTGGAGCTGTTTCAAATTCTCTCTTGCTCCAGGCTATGGGAATCCCACCCTACTGCCAACAGGGGAGGGAATATTTTGGACCTCAAGCACCTTGATCCCAGGCTGAGCCAAGCACAAGCTCATTAGGGTAATGAGGATGCACCTCATAGCTTTGGGAAGTGCTGGGTCTGGGGAGAGGCAGAGCTCACACCAGGCTGAACTAGGGGGTTTTCCCCCAAAATCTCCCCACCAGCACTTCCTGAAGCAGGTGTGTTCTACCAACATTTCAGGCTGCCCAAAAGCTCTGGGAATTGCTCACAGTTTGTTTTTATGGTATTTATGCAATGTGTCCCAAAGGGATCAGAGTGCGCACAACCTTTTCCCTTTGGACACACGTTTTCCACAGATGGTGTCTGTTGGAACAGAGGGTTTTTGCCAAATATTCCTACTTTTTAGGCTTGAACGAGCACATGATTTGTTTTCTGCTGCAATGAAATGCACCTTGCTTGAAAGGATCAGAATTTTTATAGTTCTTTGTACTGTTTTTTTATTTTCTGTGTGGTGAAGTCAATAAATGGATATAAAAAGACCCAAAACATTGAGTTTTCACTTCTCTCTTGTTTGTTTTTTTTTATGCTCTTTGCATGGTTTCCATTGACACCAGGTACCAAACGTGCAGGTTGGTTCCTCTTCATGCAAAACCAATTTGATTTTGATAAAAACACCTGGTTTTGTGGAGTTGTTCATGCTCAGAGCTCCATCTGCAGCCGGAAGGAGCCCAGACAGGCCTAGGCCAGAGCGGATTTGAAGTTTCCAGTCCGCTTTCCAGGGCCCAGTATCAGCCCAGGGCTGGCATGGGGTGGTGTGAGGTCAGGGTCCAAGAGATTAAATTGCTCTGAACAGGGCTTACTCATGAGCTCTCTCGGATTTCTTCTTTCTCCCCCAGGGAGCCTCAGAGGGTGATCCCAGGACCTTGCAGCTTGTTGGAGCAGCAGCAACTGGAAACGAGAGTGGTGTGGCTGCTGCTGCCAGCCAGCTGTGGAAAGGGGAAGAGAAGGGTGCCTGATCCCCAGTGGATGATGAGGTTACGTCTAGGGAGTTTCCTGCAGTGAAGTGGAAGAAAGTTCCTCCTTTCCCTCCCACCTTCTTTCCCTAAAAGGAGGAATCCTACCTTCCACTCTCCCCTCCAGTCCAGGCAGTGTGAATAGGTTTGGCTGGGAGCAGGGACGGCCACTGGTTTTCCTGGGGATAGGGTTACTGACAGCTTGCAGGAGGGAAAAGGTGAAAATGGGGAATCAAATGAAAATTCCCATGGGGATGTGGGGTTGGGAGAGACCTTACAGACCCCCCCAGCTGCAAGCCTTGCTATGATGGGCTCAAAGCACTGCTCCACTCTGTGTCCTTAGGGTGATTTCCCCCCAAAAAAACAGTGCATTGTGCTCCAAGAACTCACTGAACCCCCTTGCCTGCTCTCACTCTGATTTGAGAGGGCTAGAAAGGTCCCAAAATACGTTGACAGGCAGAGCGAGTGTGGTGGGGAAGGAAGTGCCCCTCAGCACTTCACTCAGGAAGTGCCCGTGGGGTCATGTTGCGGTGAATGCACAGCAGTCAAAGCCCACGAGTGGAAATACTGTTAAATAAAATCAAAAACGCTTTGCCAGCTGGGTTGGGCTCTGCTTATCAGGGCTGGATTGCTGAGACATTTTGATAGAGGCAATTTAGCAGAGAGGCCCCGAGGGTGGAGGAGGTAACGCATGAGAAACTGGGTGAAACTGGGCACTGAGGTGGAGGCTGGGGTTGGTTCTGTGCCCTTCAACCCTCCTGCTCCTGCACGGGCTGACTGGAGAGTGGTGGTGCCAGGTGGGGGACAGGCTCTGCTCCCAGGGAACAAAGGACAGGACAGGAGAAAACAGCCTCAAGCTGTGCCAGGAGAGGTTCAGGTTGGATATCGGGAAGATTTCTCCAGGGAAATGGCAGTCCAGGCCTGGCACAGGCGGCCCAGGGCAGTGCTGGAGTTGCCATCCCTGGGGGGATTTAGCAGCTGTGTGGATGTGGCACTTGGGGACATGGGTCAGTGGTGGCCTTGGCAGAGCTGGGGGATCAATAGGACTTGATGGTCTCAGGGGGCTTTTCCAACCTAAATGACTTCATGGTTCTATGAAATGCTCCTAGATCCACTTCCTGATCTCCACTCCAGATCCCCAGTGAACCCAAGCTGCAAACCCTGTTAACCACCCTGGGCTTGTTTTATCTTTTCTTTTGCTGAAAGCTTGAATCTTGCATGGCTTTCTGAGCAAATACATAAACCTGAGCTGATCTCACAGCAGGTATTTTCCTTATGGGCAGGGCACCAGCCAAGCAAACACATCAGCTTTGCCTCTGCAAGACAAATTTAATCGCCTGGGAAGGTTTGTTTGGATTAAAAAAATGCCAAAATCAGTGAGATAGCATTTGCAAGGTTGGAGCTCTTTAGGGTGAGAAAAGCAGGGGGAGAGGGAGGTTTGGATCCCCTTGGAGCTGTGGGAGCCATGGCGATGCTGCTGGGGAGAGGGTTGGGTGTCTGCACCATTCTGTTCTTAAATCAGAGGTGTCTGCTCTGCAGAGGATCCCTGGGAGGAGGACCTGGCTTGTTCAACCCTCCCCGCCATAGCTCTTGTGCCTCCAGAGCTCACCTCCCAGAGGGATTTTTGATTGGTTTTCCTGTAGCTTGACCATTTCTCTCCATGTATGACAGGGAAGGAGCTGCTGCTGCTCACATCTCAGGTTTTCCCCCTCAGGACCCCTCTGGCCTGAGGAGGACAGATGTCTCCAGCAGGCTGGGGGTGAAGCAGGGCCTCGGTCCCCACCCTCCGCCAGGACCCTGCAGGAACATGGATCCACAGGGGCTGAGAAAGGATGCACAGCCTGCAGGATGAAAGGAAGGACAGGGACGTTGGCTGTACCTTGGCCCTGCTTTGTCCTATTTTTTTGGCAAAAGGAAGCTTTTGTGGCTGATATTGGTGTGTCAGGGGCTCCCCCTTACCTGGGCTGCAGGTGAAAATCACAGTGGTCCAGGGAAGGATGGGAAGGTAAAGATTCCACCTGGATCAGCCTCCAGGTCTGCAGTGTCACACTCCACATCCACCCCTGGTCAAATCCTCCCCCTGACAAGTCTGTCAGGAGAACGGCCACCCTGAGCTCCCCCAGTTCTGCTGTCTGGGGGCCTTGGGGGCTCCATGTGGACCTCTAACCCCAGACAAGAATCCATGGCTTGGAAGAGACCTAACAGCCCGCCCAGTCCCAGCCCCTGCAATGGGCAGGGACACCTTCCACTGTCCCAGGTTGCACCAAGCCCCATCCAGCCTGGCCTTGGACACTTCCAGCAATGGGACAGCCACAGCTTTTCTGGGAAACCTCTTCTAGGGCCTCAACACTCTTGCAGGTTAGGATTCCATCCCTATATCCCATCTAACCCTGCCCTCTGACAGTGGGAAGCCATTCCCCCTTGTCCTGGCACTTTGGGCCCTTGTCCCAGGTCCCTCTCCAGCTCTCCTGGAGCCCCTTTAGGCATTGGAAGGGGCTCTGAGCTCTCCCTGGAGCCTTCTCTTCTCCAGGTGAACACCCCCAGCTCTCCCAGCCTGGCTCCAGGGCAGAGGGGCTCCAGCCCTTGGATCATCTCCATGGCCTCCTCTGGACTCACTCCAGAAGCTCCATGTCCCCCCAGTGTTGGACCCAGAGCTGGAGTCAGCTCTACAGGTGGGAGTTTCTCTCACCTGGGCTGTGGGGCTGCAGCAGCTGGAGGTGCCCAGAGCAGCCACCCCAGTTCACTGCTGTGCCCAGGGCACTCTAGCGTGGATTCCCCAAGGGGTTGATTCTGGGTGATTTCTGGGGGTTTGGCTGTTTGCAGAGCTCACCTTCTCTGCAGCTTCCATCCCATCACTGAATTACCTCTTTGCTCAGTGATCTAATCCTCTTTGCCAGATCAGCCTTCAAGCCTATTTCCAGGGCTCCTTTCCAGCACGGTCACACTATTCCCTGCTCGGTCACACTACTTCCTGCTCAGGAACTAGCTCTGGGTTTTATTTTTCTCCTACTCCATCAGCAGCTCACAGCTGGGCTTCTCCCAGCCCTACCCTGGGTGTTGCTGTCCCATCACTGTGATGGGATTTCAAGTCAACTTTTATTAGTTCATCTACATCCACTTGGTGTCTGGGAGCAATATTTGCTCCCAGTGATGTCCAGTGTCATGGCAAACAGTGTGATTTCAGCCCCAGTAGTCCAAAGGATACAAACCACTGAAAGAAATGGGGACACTGGGAATGCCCAAGGCTGTACCCCGAAGGAGAGACACATGTAGGGATAGTGGGAGGCTGGGAGAGGGGGGTTGCAGTGAGAAGGAGGCTTCAAAATCAGTGAAAGCATCAAAAAAGAGGCATGGAGCATAAAAGAATTGGGATGGAGGGTTATGGTGGGAAGCTGGGGAGTGAGGAAGGGGAGGGACCAAAATCCACAATTAAACCAGGTGCATACTGGCAGCAGTTTAAAACCTCATGTTCTGCCAGTCCAATTCTGCCCAAACCTAACAAAAAGTGGGGAAATTCTCATCCAGCAGCTGCATTACCTGGACAAAGATGTTTGGGGGGATTTTGGTGAGCACCAGCACATCTCCCATGATCAAATCTGGAAAATCCATGTCAGCTTCTTGGGTTTTGTGCCACAGGCCAAGGTGGCCTGATGCTCACAAAGGACTCACTGTTCTCACAGCAGCACCTCAGGATGTCACGGTTGGTGAGGTCCCTGCCTCAGCCCCTAGGGCCACCCCCAGCCCTGCAAGAGGCGGAAGATGGGGGATAGTTGGGCTTTGGGGAATCATGGAATCATTTGGGTTGGAAAAACCCTGTAGTCCAACTGCTCCCCAGCCCTGCAAGGCCACTACTGACCCATGGACCTGCTGTTAAATCCCCCTGGATGGCGACTCCACCACTGCCCTGTGCCAGAGCTGGGCAGCCCTTTCCAGGAAGGAATTTTCCCAATATCCAATCCAAACCGTCCCTGGCACCACTTGAGGCTGTTTCCTCTTGTCCTGTCCCTTGTTCCCTGGGAGCAGAGCCCGAACCCCCCCCGGCTGCCCCCTGTTGTCAGGAGGTTGTGAAGAGCCAGAAGGTTCCCCCTGAGCCTCCTTTCCTGCAGGCTGACCCTTCCAGCTCCCTCAGGTGCTCCTTGTCATGCTCTGAGTGCCCAAGGGGAGACAAGGAGGGGACTGGGGGTGGGTGACCCCACCTCGCAGGTGAAGGTCTTCTGTCTCCTCAGCCAACCTGTTGTGCACCAGCACTGAGTAGTTGAGCCGTGTGAGGACCCTGGTGAGCTGCTCCACTTCCCTCTTGGCTTCTTCCCAGATCTGAAATATGGCAGCTCCATCGATGCTACAGAATTGAATGTTGACGGTGAACAAACCCCAGCTGGCCTCAACTGGGACATACTGGGGTGTCCCCTTGGATGGGGAATTAGGCTGCAAACCCCCATGGACCCCAGGCTGAGCCCTGAGTGCTCCTTTGGGAAGCCTGGGAGCAGATCCCACTTAACTGGGATCACCCAGTTAAGTAGCTACAGCACTCTTGAGTTCAGGGGCAAGGGAGGAGCAATGTCCCCTTTGTCACCTACTGAGGAGCAGGATGACACCTGGGTATGAGGCACAGTGGCAGGAGAGGGGCACAGCTCCCCCAGGCTCAGGCAGGAGAGAAAAAGTGAGGATTTTAATCCTCCAAGGTGATAGTGGGGATGAGAAGGGCAGGGGATAGAACCACCAGAAGCACCCTGGTGATCCCTCCCAGCCTTCCTAACTCTCTCCAAGTTTTTTCCCCCCAGTACTAGGGAATTACTTCTTCCCATGGCTGACCATGGGGAAAGCAGCTTCATCCAGCTTCCCCTGCCTTAGTGCTCCCTTAACCCTGTCTGCTCGACAGAGGTGGGAGGGAGGTAAATCCACATTGGCCACCTGGTTTTCCTCACTTGGATTCCCAACTTATGGCCATTCTGCCATTATTCTTTGCCAAAACTGCGCTGGTGCAGGACAAAACCCCAGCAACACGTTCACAAGGATTAGGTTGTCCCTTCCCCTTTCCCTTCCCATTCCACTTTCCATCCTGCTTTCCGTTCACCTTCTTTTTGCAGTCTTCTCTCCCTCACAACCCCAGCCCCACTGACCCATCATGAGGACAAATCCCAGGATCATTATCACTATTTTATTACTTCCAGTCTCATATTCCCTTCCGATCCACAGAGGACTTCGATCCTGTTCCCAAGCCTTTACAGCAGACAGAAGGACTTTGTTAATGCTAAAAGAGTGTGTGCTTGTGCCATCGATGCCTTGGGGCAATGACGGGAGAGCAGCACCCAAACATTGGGAATACTGGGGGGTCAGGGCCCTGCTGCTCCCAGAAAGGACTCTGGAAGCACTGGACAGCCTGCAAGCACCACTGCTCTCAGACAGCTCTGGGAGCTGCAGGTGGAGGTGGGTTTTTGCTGGGGGATGCAGGTAGAGGTCAATGATCCTGATGGAATTAAGCAGCCGTGAGTGCTGCTGGTACTGTGGGAGCTGCTGGGCGATGCTGGTACCTGCTGGTGCCATCTGTTTGGCAGTTATCTTGACTTCTCTTTGGTAATGGCTGCTCAGGGCAGCTCTTGGGGATCCTCTGCAAGGCCAGGGACCAGAACTGGACGTGATGGTGGAAGGGGATGCATTTTATTTTTGTGGGGGTGAGGTCCAACACAATCTGTCTGGGAATGGGAACGGCATCTTCCTGGATTGAAATCCCTCGGCTTCACATGGAGATGGATCTGCTACAGGTGTATGACAGCTGAGAATGAGGTGGGGGTGATGCGGTGGGGAGCACGGGTCCCTGGTGGTGTGATGGCGAGCCTTAGTCTCTCTTCTTGGAGTTGGTCTGCAAGCGCTTCTTCAGCCGCACCACGTCCACGTAGAGGTTGCGCTTGAGGATGGCGCTGGCGCAGATGATAGCTCCTTGCAGGGCTCCCATGAAACCCCCCAGGCACAAATCCTGCCCTGAAAGGAGAGAGGAATGGATGTGATCCCCTGTGAGCAGCCCTCACTCCCCATTCCATCCCAGCCAACCACCAGTGGTGATTTGGGCATCACCTTCCCCACCTTCCAGCTGCCCCCACACCATCCCTGCGGTCTGAACCCACAACCTGTTTGACCCTTCGTTCTCTCCAGCAGTTAAAGGGCATCATCCTGCCCCATCCTGCATTGGGCAAGGAGATAACCTCCAGAGCTGGAGGAGGACAGCCCTTTCCTCCTCCCCTTGGGACCATGAACTCCATTTTTCCAGTGGTTCTTCCATTGCCCCACAGAACCGCAGTGGCTTTTCCCTTTATTCCATTTCAGCATTGAAGGTTTTCTCCCCCCACATCCTGCTCCCCCAGTGCTGTCCTCATCTGAGAACGCTGGTGGCCCTGTCACCTGTCAGGTAGAGGTTTGGCACAGCTGTCTCTGCCCGCACACTGGCCATGGCTTCAGCCTGCAGGCGGGGGATGTCGTGGTTGATGCCGTATAACTCCCCACGGGGACTGGCGATGTAGTGCTGGTTGGTGAGGGGGGTCCCACCAGAGAGGTACTCGATCTGTGGGGGGACAGGGGACAGGGTGGTCTGCGGGGGTAGCAGGATGGGGGGGCCATTCCAGGAAGCTGGGTTTGGGGGGGTACAGGCTGGGACGGGCTTCCTCAAAGACCCTGGGGTGATGGTTCTGGCCATGATGGGTCCCAGGATGGTTCTGGAGGATCATCCTGGGATAGTCATCCAGGTCTGCCCAGGTTGGATGGGGCTTGGAGCAACCTGGTCTAGTGGAAGGTGTCCCTTCCCATGACAGGGTGTGGAACTGGCTGAGCTTTAAGGTCCCTTCCAACACAAACCATTCCGTCATTCTATGGTTACTTGCCTTTGCACCATGAGGAGGCAGCAGTGATGGGTTGGAGCCATGCTGGACCTCATGTGCAACAGGTTCAGCCCCAGCTCCAGTGTTGGGTGGGTAGAAGGGGCCCAGAGAGGATCTGGAGAACCCCTGAACCCCAAGTTTAGGACCCCTGAACCCTGTGTTTCCTCACCCGGCCCTCGATGCGAGGGTAGAGCTTAAAGACAGTCTGCATGATGGCATCCACAAAAGTTTTCTTCAGCTCCTCATAGTCATCCCCCCGCTTGTGGACCTGCTTGTCCTTCCACTCTTCAAACCACTCATACCTGGCAAAGGTGACAATAGCCAGCGTGGATTTACCTGTGGGATGACAAGGCTGAGACACTTGTCCCTCTCCCACCCTCATCCCACCCTATTGCTCTCCCAAACCCTCCCCATCCAAACCCAGGAGATGTCCCTAGATCTTTGGGTTTTCATGTCCTTCATCCAGGTATCTCAAAAACCACATTCCATGAGCTTTGATCATGGATAGCTGAGTAGAAACTCCTTGTTTGGGGTCACTAAACCCCAACAAGAGTTTTGAAGCCCCTCACAAGCATTTGTGGCTGGGTGTCAGCCTTACCTGGGTGCCTCATTTCCCAGGTGGGGTCCTTGGCTGATGGTGAGGTGACAAAGAGGAGAGGGATGTTGTTGGCAGCTTCTTCTCTGGATGAAGCCAGGTAGCGCTTCATCCTGCAGCGAGAGGGAAGGGTTGAGCTAGGGTTTGGTGCACACGTTACCCTGAATCCTCCTTACAGCCAAATCGCCATTTTCTGAGTCACCACCCAGGAATTCATCTCCTTATGCTCAACGAAGCATGTTCAAGGTGAAGCCAAACTTACATTCCATCCAGGTCATTCCCTGGGAACATGAAGTAGTTGGTGGCTTCCAGGCCCAACTCTTCCCTTGAGCCGCTGAGGCCGACGAAGACGGTGAAACCCCCCTCACCGTGGGTGACCATGCGGAGCTGGGATTGGATCGCTGCAGTGTGGAGAGAAAAAGGGGAATTAGTCTATTCTGGGGGAAATCAGGCTTTTCTAGGTTCCTCAGCTACAAAGAAGTGGTTTCTCCAATCCTGACCCCTTCCCACCAAACCCTGACCCTTCCCATCCACACAACCATTCCCCTTCCACCCAGCTGCGACCCTTCCACCCAGTTGTGCCCCCTCCCACCCATCTGTGCTCCTCCCCACCTCTGTCCCCTTCTACCCAACCACTCCCCTTCCCCCAATCCATGCCTCTTCCATCCATCCTTGCCCCTTCCAGAAGATTTTTTGGCTTAAAGATCCAACTTTAAGTGGACATTCCATCAACTTCCACAAATTTCGGGGCCCTGCACTGTGTTTTTTAGGGAATCCTTGCACCAAACTAGGACTTTGCAAACTACCGCCAATTTGGGCCAATTAATTTAAGCTTCATTAAAACCCCTGTGAAGAAATGAGCAGCCAGGGCTGGGTTTTGAGGACCGTGGCACAGGAGCGACAGGGGGTTTGCCAATGTTAATTGATAAATCTGCTTTCTGATGAGGCTTAAGATGGGATTAACGCTGTAACCCCGCCGGAACCCAGTGCTGACGCGGTACCCGGCAGAGCCTGCGCCTCTGCTGGCAGCAGCCTCTCGTAGGTGTTGAAGATCCCAGCATCCGAAATGATCACGGGAGCGAAGATGTCCACCAAATCTTGGCCTTTTTTGACACTCACACCTGGGAGGGAAAATCCAGAGGGCAAAGAGTAAGGTGCTGGTGAAAGGAACCCCACTTTGGGGAGCAGCCCCACACCCCGGCTGGTGCTCACCGCAAGCTCTGCCCTGGGGGTCCAGCAGGATCCTCTGCACTGGTGCCCTCCCAAACACGTTGCCTCCAGACTTCCGGATCACGGAAATGGTGTGGAAGGCGATTTCCCCGGCCCCACCTTTGGGGTACCATGCACCGTGGAGGAAGTGGTTCACCAGGATGCTGTGCATGGAGAAGCTGGCCTTGGAGGGGAGCACACCTGGGAACAAGGGCAGCTGAGGTGGGTTTGGGCAAATCATGGGTTTGGGGCTTATCCTAAAGATTTTAGGATGAGGAACACCCTGGACATGACACTGGGAGGAAGGTGAGGAATCTGGAGGAGTAGGGAGGATGTTTGGTGTGTGTGTCCCCCTGGCAAAGCCTGTGGTCACCAACCTGACCAAGTCACAGGGGGCTTTGTTCACAGCCCCAGTGATGGGGTGGAGAGAAGGGGGAGGCTCAGGGCTGCCAGGGGAACCTTCCCTTGTACAGGAGAATGATGTTGTCCCCTCAGGAAGGTGAAGAACACAGAGGGAAAGAGACGGAAACGAGCATCGGGGACACATCACCTGCCGGTGGCTTGGGGACAAGGATGCTGGTGAAGCATCCACCACACATCCCTCACATGCAAACCTTCCAAAAGCATGGAGAAAAGGGGGTTCTTACCTTTTTTCTGTTTCTAAACAGTTCAATGTCACCCCAGAACCTACCATAGGTGGGGAAGATGTAGCTGAGGACAGCCCGTAGCTCAGGGTTGGGGGTGAGACCATCCACCACCTCCTTGAGGTTGCGCGAGGCCAGGCGGGAGAAGGAGCAGAGGTGCGGGAGCAGCCCGGAGCGGATCAGGAGACTGGCCAGGAACGGCGGGAGCATCTTCAGGATACCCAGCAGCATAGGTCCACGTCTGATGCTCTGCAGGGAGAGCCTGGGGCTCACAGACCACACTGGAGGCACTGGGCAGACCTGGGGCTTCAGACATGCCCCAAATATGCTCCAAAGCATCTTTTCCCCTTAAATTCACTGCTGGGCATTCTGGGGAGATGTGGGCAAGGGGAGTGTTGGCTCCCTCAAAAAGCTTCCCTCAAAAACCTTTCTTAGGAAAATCTTCCCCAAAAAGGCACCCCACAAAAAATTGCCCCACCAAAATCTCCCCCACCAAAACTCCTTGAAAAAGGTCCTACCAAGAAACTCTCCCAAAAAAGCTCCCTAAAAAAATGTTCTTCAAAAAAGCTTCCCCAAAGAACTTTGTCCAAAAATCTCCCCCAAAACATCTGTGATGCTGTGTTTTTGAGGCAGAAAAGGGCGATTTTGGATTGCCCAACGCTTTTGGGTGATGCCATTAGTCCCTGGGGGTGCCTAATATCCAGGTGCTGGAGGGTTTCCCTCTTTGTGTGGCCCCGCAGATCCAAACCCCCCTCACTTTATCCCACCCGGATCTGCCTCTACCTTCACCAAGCGCTGGAACTCATCAATGGCCGCTGCCTCCCCGGGGAACTGCTCCTTCAGTCTCCGGAAATACTCCTGATTCCCAGAATGGATGTAGTAGGTCTTGCCAGCACCCTGGGGGTCCCCCAAAACCACAGCATCGTAGGTGGCTGGGAGCTGGGCCCACTCCAGCTGTCCATCCGTCAGCTGGTCCAACAGGAACCGCATCAGGGAGCCTTCCTGCATCTGCCCTACATAGTGGATCCCTAAAATAAACATTTTTCCTTTATTTTCTCATTTTTTCCCTTTTTTTTTTTATTTTCCCATCCCAGGATGCACCTCTTATTTATCTGTCCCCACCACATCAATTCCATGTGGAAGGGAAAAGGGAAAATCTGGGATACACCCATCTCCCACTTGAGGTACACAGTGCTTGCTATTGTATTTTTAATTAGGAATCTGGGGAATTTTGTTATATTTTCAGATTTTTCCTGCGTTTTTTCCACCCTGGGACGTACAGGAGCCTCCTCTTATTTCTCCACCCTGACCGCAGCAGCTCCATATGGAAGGGAAAGGGAAAATCTGGGACACACCCACCTCTCAGTTGAGATGAATGGCAGTGACCATTGTGCTTTTAACTGATAATTTTGGAATTTTATTACAATTTGCTATTCACCTCTGCTGTAAATAATTAATCCTGGAGATTCAGGGACACACAGAGCCGGACTTTGCCTCACCACAAGAAGTTTGCTGAGGACAATGTGTCCTGAGGTGACACCCCCTATCCTGGCAATTACATAGGGACTGGATATGGGGAATTTGGGGCATTTGGTATCTTACAGCCAGAGGATTTGGGGATGAAGAGCAGGAAAATGGTTTGTCTAATGCAAGGTGCATGCTAGGGACCCCCGGTCTGCACCCCAATGGGTACGATTCCCATCCTGAGTGTATCCCATGCCCCTCCCTTGAATCCGAGGGGAATTTGGGGCCCCAAATCATACCAGTGTCAAACTCAAAGCCCTTCTCGGTGAAGGTGTGGCAGCAGCCCCCCAATTTCCCGTGCTGCTCCAGCACCAGCACGCGCCAGCCAGCCTTGGCCAAGAGTGCCGCAGCAGCCAGGCCACCCACGCCGCTGCCCACCACGATGGCATCGAGCCCCTGAGGCACCTTCTCTGCCGAGAACACTGCAAGGAAAGGGGGGACGTCAGTGGGGGGCCACCCCACGGCACGGGGGACCCCTGAAACCCCAGAGGGTGGCACCACGGGGGTGATGCTGTACTAGGGGGGTCATCTTGACACTGGGGGAGACAATGCCACTGTGGGGGGTTAATGCTGCCCCAGGTGGAGATGCTGCCCTGGGGGACTGATACCACCCTGGGGAGGGTCAATACTGCCCCGGGGATCCATGACACCCCGGGGGGGTGATACCGCTCCGGGGGCGCTGCCAACCCGGTTGGATTAATGACACCCCGGAGGTGGTGCCGTTCCGGTGGTGCTGTCCCGGTGGATGATACCACCCTGGGGGGCCAAAGCTGTCCTGGGGGGCGCTGACACCCTGCGCTGTTGATGCCAGCCAGGGGGGTTTAATCCCCCCCGGGGGTCCCGTACCTGTCTTGACGACGGTCCTGCGCACAGCCTTGTCGGTGACGAGCGGCGCGGGCGGGCGGCGGGTGTCGGTGGCAAAGGGGTTGCGGCTGAACGGGACCCGCGGGAGTAGGAGGGAGAGGAGCGGGAGGAGGAGGACGAGGAGGAGGAGAAGGGGGGCGAGGAAGAGCAGCGCCTGCAGCCACATGGTACTGCGCCGTCCGGCCTGCGGGAGTCCAGCTCTACTCAGCGGAGCCGGGAACAGCGGCGGAGCCGGCGGGGACAGCGGGAACAGGAACAGCGGAGACGCGGGGCGGCACC
>VZTX01031548.1:0-12919 GCA_013400915.1 Pardalotus punctatus | reverse complement strand
TGAGCTTTACACCAAACCTCTCCCTGCAGCCCAAGACCCCGAGTTCCACCGGACCTGCGACCAGTTCAGCTTCCAGTGCCAGAACGGCGTGTGCATCAGCCTGGTGTGGAAGTGTGACGGGATGGACGACTGCGGAGACTACTCCGACGAAGCCAACTGTGGTGAGCAGCACCCCCAGGACTTCTTGCCACTGCAACTCCAGATTTTTTGGAATTTCAGGAGCATTGAGTCCTGTCTGCCTCATGTTTTCACTCATGTGTGCATAGATGTGTAAGTGCAGCTTTCCCTGTGCACATCACATGGAGATTGATATCATTTCCCTCATACTGCAGGCAGGTAAATTGAAGCACGCTGAAAACCTGGCACATCCTGTGCTTAACTAATTCTGATGTGACCATATTTACTGCACAGACTCCCAGCCCTGAGCAGACAGACAGTTTGCAGCCAAACCCAATATTTACCACTGTTCCCTGGGTGGCTGTAGGAGCTGTACCCAGCCAGGCGAGGCAGCTGCAGCCAGCCTCATTTCAGAGTTGCAGGGTTTGCTACTCCATTTCTGCCATGCTCTGGTGAATTTCACTCTGGTTCTGAAATCAGGGGTGGTGAAACACTCAGAGAAAGCAGTGGTGGCAACAGAACGAGGGCTGGGAGGAATGGGAATGCTGGGGATAGAGAGAAAGGAATGGGCTTGTGCTGGTCAGGGTGATGCTCTCCAGGCCAGTCTGAGATGCTCCCAGCTGTGCTGAGGGATGCTGAGGTGACCCTGTGGCTCACAGGACTCTCCTCCCCTTGCCAGAAAACCCAACAGAAGCCCCGAACTGCTCCCGGTACTACCAGTTCCAGTGTGGGAACGGGCACTGCATCCCCAACCGCTGGAAGTGCGACGAGGAGAACGACTGCGGGGACTGGTCTGATGAGAAGGACTGCGAGGGTAAGGACACAGTGCTGGGCTTGTGACACGGACTGTGACACACTGAAGGGTCACTCTGATTTCCCACAGCCCCTGTGGCTCCAAAACTCCCCCATGAAGGGGCTGAGGATGCCCTCTTACCCATCTTTTTACTCTGCATTTTTGGATACCCCGATTACAGACAATGCAGATGAAAACGCTGGGGCTTGAGATGCCCTTCCTGCTGGGTCAGCAGGGAGCAGGCAGAGCTTACCCCAGAGCAGGGACCTCAGGTCATCATCCCTGCTGTGTTTTTAGGTTCTCCAGTTCATCCCGTTACCACCCTGATCCCCCCGACGTGCCTGCCCAACCACTTCCGCTGCAACAGCGGCGCCTGCATCATGAACAGCTGGGTCTGTGACGGCTACAAGGACTGCACCGATGGCTCTGACGAGGAGGCCTGTCCCACCTCAAGTGAGCTTTCCCTTCCCTCACCCCTTCCCTTTTCCCAGATCACATCAGCACGGAATTCCAGCCTTGCCGGGTTATGGGGTTGATTTACGCCGTGGTGTAAAATGTCCTCTGGCCTTGGGGTCACCCTCCTGCCACCAGCTGGGACACTGCCCCAGCGGCTGGGCACGACATTCCCTGCAAACCAGAGGCTTTTCCAGCCCTCTGCAGTCAGGAGCGAGGATGGCTAAGGCGTCATCCCATCCACCTGCTGCATGGAAGGAGATTGCCATCTAGTGGAGTCGGGACCTGGGGACAGCGCTCGGTCCCTCCTGGTGGCAGTGCCAGCCCAGCCGTGCCCCCAGTGCTTTCCTGCCTCTCTCCCTGTGCAGGACCCAACGTGACAGCCACGTCCCCGGCGCTGCCAGGGCGCTGCAGCCGCTTCGAGTTCGAGTGCCAGCAGCTGCACAAGTGCATTCCCAACTGGAAGCGCTGCGATGGAGTGAGGGACTGCCAGGACGGCACGGACGAGAGGAACTGCCGTAAGTGTGGGCGTGGGACAGTCCCACCTGGATGCTTCCCTTGGGAAGCTCCTTGGGAAGCCTCTGAGGAAGCTTTGATTGCTGGCAAAATCCTTGCAGAAAAAATTCCTTTACAAAAATAAAAATTCCTTACAGAAATTAAAAAAAAAAAAAGAAAAAAAAAGAAAAAAACCCCAATAAAAAGCCCAAGCTATTCCCACTAGGAGTCCAGTTGTTTTTCATGGGATAAGCTCCAGGTTCCTCTGAAGATGCAGCCAGAAGGAGACACCCCAATGTCTGACACATCAGCCTGAGCTCCATCCCTGACACTCAGCCACCTGCACGCAGCCCGGTGCTGCTGAGGGAACTTCCCTGCCCCGAGTCCTGAACTGTTGTGCCTTTTCCAGCTACTCAGAGCAGCCTGTCGTGCCCCAGCGGTTTCAGGTGTGAGGATGGGGAGGCCTGCATCATGCTGTCGGAGCGCTGTGATGGATATCTGGATTGCTCAGACAGCAGTGACGAGAGGAACTGCACAGGTAAGCAGCAGCACGCTGCCATTCCTCATTCCCTGTCACACACAGAGGTGCTCTCCTGGAGATGTGACCTTTCCCTCCCAACATCCTTGATTTATCTGCCTCTTTTCACTTGTCCGAGCTACTCCTCACTCATTTATCACTAGCAGGGACAAACTTCCCAGCCAGCTTCTTCACTGACAATTTGTCTTCCAGCAGCCTCAGACATTTAAAAAAAAAAAAAAAATCATTTTAGGATGGATAGGAGCAAATCTGTCTATTTTACAAGGCCCACAGGTGAAGCAAGAGTCTCTTGCTCTGCCTCCTTTGCAAGGTGACCCTGGGGAAGGTGGCACGTGCCCTGCTGCCATCCCTGGTCATCCAATGTGGCCCTTGGTGGCCCAGTGGGGGCAGAGGGACAGAGCCCGCCCTGGGCTGATAACAGCGATCGATCGCTGCCTCCAGCCAGCCATGAGCTTCAGCTGCCTCCCCGCTGAACTGCTGGGGGGGCTGAGCATCAATCAGGTTTAGTTCTTTAATTAAATATCGATTGGGAGGGCCTGGCAGGTTCAGGGGAGGGGGAAGGAGCTGCTGAGATACTCAGCTGCTGTGCCAAGGGAAAAACATCTCTTTTCCCTTGGAAAAATTTTTAAACCATGCCTGTCCGTGGGTCCATGTGCCTGCTGGATTTAATTCCCGCTGTTCAGGGAAAGGAAAGCAGCAGCAGTTTGCCTCTGCTTGGTTTCTGTACAGCACCAGAGCTGAGCACCCCAGCAGAGCCAACCCACAGCACTGGGATTTGGGCTCCAACACATGGAGAGAGGGGGAGAGAGAGCAGGGAGTGGCCTGGTGGGAGCAGGGCATGGGTTTGGGGCGTTTTGTATCAGCACCTCCCATCCCCACCACTGTCAGGACTGTGCTTTTATCCCCGAAATGCCTCTGGGAAGGTCAGGCAGCGATTCAGCCACAGAGCTCACCCCAAACCTGAATCACCAGCCTTTGCTTGGGTCCTGCTGCTGAGCACAAGATGTGATAAGGAAAAACACACAGAGAAAGGCCCTGGATGGTGACAGGGACAGCACACACTGAGGACACCAGGAGAAGGGTGACACTGATCAGCTTTCACTCACACACTTCCAGAATGCTCAGTATTTCATCAACAGCCGCAATTTATCTTTCCTTAGGGAAAGGGTGCCTTTGCATGTGGCAGAATAAAGATATTTTGGGTAGAACTAAGAGTACCAGGAGTAAATTCCTGCTCTGGACTGCCCTCTGTGAGCCCAGTCCTCTCCACCAATAAATTAAACATCTCATTTCAATGGCACAGACATTCCTCCAGCCAGTGCTCTTTCTACCTCCCCTGTTGCTGGTGTTACAAACAAAACTCCTGTTTCTCTCCTGGGCTCAGGGTTTGTTTCCCTGTGGTAAATTCACTTTTCCCATTGCCTCTCAGATGACACAATTGTGTACAAAGTCCAGAACCTCCAGTGGACGGCTGATTTCTCTGGTGATGTCACCCTCACGTGGGCTCGCCCGAAAAGGATGTCCTCGACCTCCTGTGTCTACAACATCTACTACAGGTACAGCACCCCTTCCCTGCTGCTGTATCAGGTAAAAAGGAGAAACATGAGCACAGGTGTGCCTGGATTTACTGCAGAGAACCGTACAGAATCAAGCCTGAAACATTCCGAGCTCCTTAACCAAGTTCTGCATGGAAAATCTAATATTTGGTAGCAAAAGAGACACAAAATAGGTGTACCAAGAGGGCATTTGTGACAAACTGTATTGGTTCCCTCCTTGATTATTTACTCAGGCAGTAGTTATATTCTTTTTTTTTCTGCTTGGGTCTTGTCTTTGTGGGACCATTAACAGCGAGAGCAAAGATAATAAATTTGAGCACAGCAGTTAGAGAAAAGCTCAGGGGCTTATAAGTCACCAAGCCATGGTTAGTTCACGCTTTCCAACAGCATATTTTCAAGATTGGTGGTGTGGCTTTACCAAGAAGAAAAATGAGCAGCAGCCTAGCAACCTTTTAAAATGGTTCCATTTTTTGGGGACAATGTACGTCCAAAAAAAGCCCATCCTGACTGGAGCCGTGTGACTCTCACGCAGGATGGTCGGAGAGAGCATCTGGAAGATCTTGGAGACCCACAGCAACAAGACCAACGGAGTTTTGAAAGTCCTCAAACCCGACTGCACCTACCAGGTGAAAGTGCAGGTGCAGTGTCTGAGCCGGGTCTACAACACCAACGACTTCATCACGCTCCGGGCGCCCGAAGGACGTAAGCAGAGCTGCTACTCCCAGAAATTCCTGGCAGATTCGTGCTGCTTGGGTCTTAAAAGTAGGGATATCCCTGCTAGGAACAAAAAGGGTCTTTCCATGGGCTTGGGAATGGTGCTGGACTGGGAGAAAGAAGCATCTGCCCTTTTTTGTCCCAATTTTTCAGGGAGGTGCTGCTTTTCCCTGCACGCCTTTTTTTTTTTTTTTCCCTGCTGGTTTTCTGGGCACACCGCTGTGACTGTCTCTAATATTTCTCTTTCTCTCACTAGTACCAGATGCTCCCCTCAACCTCCAGCTGTCCCTGAAGAAAGAGGCTGAGGGTGTGGTGATGGGCTGGTGGAGTCCCCCCGTGAACGCCCATGGCCTCATCCGGGAATTCATCGTGAGTCCCGCTGCCCGTGGGGGCTGAGCCCAGCTCGGTGGGATGGGGACAGCAGCACTGCCAGAACACAGCCAGCTGCACAGGGGGTGGGCCTGGAATGGGACATTTTGGGGAGGAAATCTGCTGGGAGCACCGGCCAAGCTGGGAGAAGAAATGCCGCAGGGCTCTAGGCAGCACCGCAGTTCTTAATTTCATCCCTGGCTCCCTTTCTGAGCTGTTGTGCTTCTTTCTGCTGGCATTTTCTCCCAGAGGAAATGGAATTTTTGAGCCCTCATGCCTTGTTTTGGTGCTCCCAGGTGGAATACAGCAGCAGTGGATCCAAGGAATGGTCATCCCTTCGAACCACCAAGAACTACACAGAGATCAAGGACCTGCAGGTCAACACCCTCTACACAGTCAGAGTGAGTATTTCCAAAGAGAGCTCTCATTCCTGAGAGGCCTAAGTCCTGCACAGCCAAAAATTCCTAAAAAAACATCTTGTTAAAGTCCTGCCCTTTAATGGCAACCCACACTGGGGGCTTGGCATTTGCACTGCTAATGTCTATAGTTCCAAGGCCCTTGATTTGTTCCCTGTCCCAGAAGGCCAGGCTGCTTTACAAAATCCTCCCTGCTAATTGCCCATTCCAATGTCACTGCAATTGAGCTGGATCTGGGCCAGAGATAAATTTGGTCCTTGGTGTATCGGTGGGAAAAGGAGCGGATCTGCCTGTGGGGAACGTCTGCACGGGGGAGAGGCTGGGTAATTATAGACAGAAGTAATAAGAATAGGAAATGAAAGGTCTGCACAGTGAGCCCTGGGAAATGTGTGCTTTGCCATTGTCCTTCCCCCTGAGTTCCTAGGGAAATTCACTGGGATGTGGGATAAGCCCCCCTCCAAATCAGTGGTGTTCTCACAGTTTTTGGAGCCAGTCTTTCCTCCCATGGTATTCCTTCCCAATACAATCTGTTCCCAGATATTTGGAAGTAAATTCCATGGACTTCCCTGGCGCGGTTCTCACCTACTTTATGGCCCGAGGAGTCCCAAGCTCCTTATGTGGCTGGACTCCTCCAAGATCCCATAAGAGAGCAGTTATCTGCAAAGAGGCTGCACCTCCCTGCTCTTAGATTCCTTTAATTGACTTCAAGCAGTCAGCTTTATCTCTGCATTAAGCATTTTATTGCCAAGTAATTAAGCTATTGTTTGCTTCAAAGTCCTTTTCCCAGGAGCCCCGCCAGGTCCCTAACCTTGCCCTAACCTCCCGCTCTGTTTGCACTGTACAGTGTTGCTCATATTCCCTCGCCCTCTCCTTTCAAAAGGTTGCTGCAGTTACCAGTCGAGGAGTGGGGAATTGGAGCGAATCCAAATCCATAACCACGGTCAAAGGCAAAGGTAAATGTTGTTGTTTCGGTCAGCTCGGACAAGGTAACAAAAAGGCAGAGTGTCAGCCTGAAACATCAGCATTCCCGGCCACCTCCCTGCCTTTATTCTCCCTGTTGAGCCTTTCACACTGTTTAATAGCTTTGCTGTTAAAAGTGACCTGGAAAAAAGTGACTTTTTCACTCAACCTGAGCTGCCTCAAAGTTCAGTGGCACCTCTGGAGGGGTCACTGACCCTTCCTCTGGGGCACAGAGGATGGATGTGCTGCCCTGCAAGGGGCTCAGGAGCCTGTCCCCTCTCTCCCAGGCTGCAGATGGATTCCCTCCGACTTTTGTAGGCCAAATCCTGCCTTCAGATAGACCAGAAATTACCAACTCCCATCACTCTCACTCCAAAAGGATGCTGGCTCATCCTTCTCCCTCTTAGGTTACAATTCTGATGGTTCCTCATGCAGTTTTAGACCCAAAAAACAACCAGAGCTCCCCAGAACCACCACAACATCATGGTCTGACAGCAGATAAATTCAAACAGCACAGTAAATCATTTCCTTCCCAACCTTTTTTTTTAAAGAAAAACCTTTTGAAATCATTTGTATTCGTGCCAAGTTTTTCATCCAAACTTAAGTCCCTGAGTCAAAGTTGTCTGCTAATTTCTTAGATGAAAGAAGGGAAAGAACACACCAGGCTACTCAGAGTGCAGGATTCAGATAATGTGAATTACCTGATGCTTAGAAAAACAGAGGTGAAGAGAACAGAAATGACTTTCACTTCAGGTTTTGTGTGAGTGTCTGGCTCCGATAGCTCCTGCCCTGCCTCAGGAGCTGTTCACTGGGACAGGAGCTCATCCTGCTGAGTTCAGAGGGAAATTCCTTTGCCCAGACCCCTCCAGTTCCAGCCTGCACTGAGCAAGGCACCGATAAAGCAGATTTTAGGTGGCTGACTTCAGAAATGATGTCAGTGTCTTCTCTGAGGGGGACGTGTCTCAGGCAAGGCTGGGCTTCCTGTCCGGGGAGCTGGGTGTTACAACAAAACCCTGTGCTTTATGTGCTCCTCTCAAGAAGTATTTTGATTTCTTTGTGCTCTACTAACAGGTTTTTTCTCTCTTTCCTCCCAGTCATCCCTCCCCCTGTCATCCACATTGAGAGCTACAGCGAGGACTCCATAAGTTTCAGCCTAAAAATGACCACGAATATCAAGGTAAGAGTTTCCACCTTTCCATCTGAGCTGGGTAACTGGTGAGCAGTGCCTGGGAGAAGCTGTCACCCACTGAAGCATTGCAATTACCAGTTATTTCGTGCCAAATCATTTCTTGCTGCTCCCAAACTGCCCCGGGGCTCTTAATTAGGATGGAAAATACAATGCAAAGACTGTCAGGGGTCTGACAGTAACCCTGTTTCCCTGTGTGCAAACACAGCTGAGCTGATGGCTCTGCCGTGTGTCCTTGGGCTTGACAGGTCACTGGCTACGTGGTCAACATCTACTGGACATTCGATACCCACAGGCAGGAAAAGAGGACTCTGGTCATAGAAGGAGAAAAGTCCATCCAAAAAGGTAAATTCTGCACAAAGTGTGAGGTTTTGCTTTGGTTAAAACCAAGCAGAAGGATTTATGGAAGGTTGTAGGATTATTTTATTTCTCTTTTTTTTTTTGCAGCTAGTAGTTTCTGTTTAAACAGTTCTGTTTAAGCCTGGACAGGACAAACCAGCAAATCCTCTGTTCTGAGGACTTGGAGATTTCAAGCAGATTTGGGATTTACCCCCAGAGCTGCTCTAGTCCTTTCTCATCACATGGGATTTTGTTTGTTGTTCCATTTCTAATCTGTCAAAGGCAGTAGAAACAGAACAAGGATTTCTCGGGCTTGCAAACAGCACATGTCCCTATTAATCACATCTCTGGCTCGGGAAAACCTCAGCGTGGATATGGGAAATCATCTGGGCACACAGGCTGGGTTGGATCCCAGAGTCTCAGGTGCTTCTGTGTAAAGGAAACTACTCAGAAATAACAAAAGCAGAACCCAGGAGAGGCAGCTCCTGTCTGTTCTCTGATGCCGACCCTTCTCACCCCGCCCTCGCCGTGCTTTGCCTCACCTAATAGTGCCCCTTTCTCTTCTTGCTCAGTGGCCAATTTGACAGCACACACCCCCTATGAAATTTCTGCTTGGGCTAAGACGGAGCTGGGTGACAGCCCTCTGTCTTTTGTGCATGTGGTGACCAGTGGCACAAGACCTGCGGCCCCAAGCCTCAAGGCCAAGGCCATCAACCAGACGGCGGTGGAATGCAGCTGGACCGGCCCCAGGAATGTCGTAAGGCACCAGCCCTTCCCTCACCAGCCACCCTGGGGTCTAGCTCAGAGCAGCACAAAACCCCTTTAAATCAGGGGTATTTGTCTGGATTAAATTCCAAGGCCTAGGACATTTTGTGCTCGAGGATGAAGGGGAGAACCTCCTGCTCTGTAGAAGGAGAGAAAAGCTCCTTGTCTGTTTGTTCAGCCACTGATGCAGGGGAGAAGTGGCCTAAGCACTGAGAGCCTTTGGATGAAGTGCTGTTATCCAGGGTTTTTGGGTTGGGAGTGCAAAGCCAAGCGGGCGGATTGAACCTGGGCAAGAGAGAGGAAAAAGGGTCTGGAGAAAAAGGGTCTTTGCGTCACGTCCCCAAAAAACGGCAGCCGGTGATGCTCCGGGCCGTGCCAAACCCTGCACCACCCCTGTCGTGTTCTCCCTCCTCAGGTCTACGGCATCTTCTACGCCACCTCCTTCCTGGAGCTGTACCGGAGCCCCCACAACAGCACCACGAGCTCGCACAACATCACGGTGCTGGTGCAGCGGGACGAGCAGTACCTGTTCCTGGTGGGCTCCTCTCCCCTCCTCCCGCCCCGGGGCTCCCTCAGGACACAGCACTGACCCCTCTGCCCCTCCAGGTGCGGGTGATGTCCCCCTACCAAGGGCCCCCCTCTGACTACGTGGTGGTGAAGATGATCCCGGACAACCGGCTGCCCCCGCGGCACCTGCACGCCGTGCACACCGGGAAGACTTTCGCCGTCATCAAGTGGGAATCGCCCTACGATTCACCCGACCAGGACATGGTAAAACCTCGCAGAGCCTTCTCCTGGCCCTCTGCACATGAAATCCTGGCTCAAAGATAGATCCTTGGGTTTTTCTGATGGGGAAAGCCTGAAGTCAGATTTGTGCTCCACATAAAATCATCACTGAAGTGCTGACACCTCCGAGACCTTCATTTCCTCCCCGCTGGCCATCAGCTCAGGAGTGTAACATTTAAAAAGAGCCAGGCTTGGCACATCTGCTGCTGACCAGGTCTGAAAACAGCCCTGGGCACGTGCCAAAACACCTTTCTGGGCTGTGGCTGTGGCCAGGAGGGGCAGGCTGGGCTGGGGCACTGCTCCTGCTCCAACAAAGCCTGGTTCTGTTCTCTGCCGCGCTGCCGTGCGCTCAGGTCTCGCTCCATTGAAGGCGAGTCATTTTCTCAGCAAGCTCCCCCCTCCCATTCTGGTCCAGAGGCTTTAACAGCAAAGCTTTGGAGGTATAAATCATCCTGGCAACTGTGACAGGGGCAGGGGTTTGCATTGCATCCTTGTGATTCACCAAGAAATACAACCTGAGGTTTTCCTCCTGCCCTCATCTGTTCCGCCAGCTGCGTTTTCTGTATCAGTAAATGCTGATTTTGGGCAGGGAACCCAGAGAGAGGCTTGGAATTTTGCTCCCCAGGCTTTCTGTAAAGCACAGGCTTGGTTTAAAGCAAATTTTAACCCCCCCCGTCTAATGTCCTAACACTGCTTTGCAAAGTCTGCAGGAAAGTGAGATTTTTTTTCCATTCCTTTCCTCCCCTTCCAGCTATACGCCGTGGCAGTTAAAGATTTGGTGAGGAAAACAGATAAAATCTACAAAGTGAAAAGCCGGAACAGCACGGTGGAGTACACCATAAAGAAGCTGGAGCCAGGAGGGAAATACCACGTGATTGTCCAGCTGGGAAACATGAGCAAGGAATCCAGCATGAAGATCAACACAGGTGAGGGACACCCATCCTGGGCTGGCTGGAGGCTGAGAAGTGTTTCTGCCTCTCTTGGGCCTCTCCCACAGGCAAAGCCCAATTTTGGGAGGCCTCCCAGGGAAGGTGATTAAAGCCCAAACAACAGCAGTGGAGAGGAAGCCTCTCAGATGATATCCAGTGTTTTTCTCCTGCTAAATGGAGATGGAAAGATGCCCAGTTTGGCTGGTCCACACCATCAACTCCCATTACAGCCCTACCACTGAAAAATCCCTTCCAGCTTCCATGCCACAGCATCATCCCTTCCCCAAGCAGAGTATTGTGCTGATCCCTAAAACACACACAGTTTCAGAAGTGATTCCATTGTAATTTGATTTCTGTAAAATGGATTACGGTAAAAGTGCTACAACCTCACCTGCTGCCACTTTTTTCTCATTTGCAGTCCCGCTGTCTGCACCGGACGCCTTAAAAATTATCACAGAAAACGACCACATTCTGCTTTTCTGGAAGAGTTTGGCGCTGAAGGAAAGTAATTTCAATGAAAGCCGGGTAAGTTTTGCTGCACCTCCTGTCCTACAGAAAATCCTGGAATTTCAGAGTCACTGCAAGGCTTCACTCCCGGACTCTGAAATCCATCTTGTCCTTGGTGAGCCCTCTGCGAGAGCTCACTAAAATTCGTGTCACAGCTCAGGCTCTGAAGCTGATAGATCCAATCTGTCACCTTTTAGGAACATAATTACTCTCTTAGAAAAGGACAGTTGTCCCACGTGTGAAAGGACTGGGAATAGGATGCTGCCCTGCCATGCCAGGAAGTCTGAGAATTGTCATTATTCAGACTTGGATAGAAAATCTGTGAAATGTCTGTCAGGGCATGGGCAGGTAGAAAACGGCACCAAAAAAGCCATCACCCTCCTGGACTCTGCCTTTGGGTGGTCTGGGGTGGGTGCTAAGGACAGAGTGGACCAGACAGACCAAACCAGAATAATTTAAGTTGGAAAAGACCTCCAAGATTGAGTCCAACCTGTGCCTGATCCACACATCCAGTTGTTTCTTGAACACCCCCAGGGATGGGGACTCCACCACCTCCCTGGGCAGCCCTTCCAGTGTTTAACTGGAAGAAATTCAAAGTTTAACAGCCCTTTCAGGGAAGAAATTCCTCCTGCTGTCCAACCTGAGCCTCCTCTGGCACAGCTTGAGGCCGTTCCCTCTCCTCCTGTCTCTTGGGAGAAGAGAAATCTCTCCTGCCTGAGCTGGCCAAGCCCAGTGCACACCCACAGCGATTCCTGGAGGAGTTTCCACATTGCTCCCTCCCAACTCACAGCCCAGCAGGATTCACCAGAGCCAGATCTGATGCCTTGACTGTCTTACCAAAGACAGAGGCTGGGCAAGGGTAACAGAATAAAAAGCAGTTCTGGTTATTGAAGGGATTCAGGTGCATTCAAGGCAGTCCCAGCCCACCCAGGGGCTGCACCCAAAATGGACAATGGTCACGGGTTTTTCATATTTTATAAGTTTTTTATATGGTNAGCTGAAATCCTAAGGCATCAGGAAAGGAAAGGCAGGAGGAAAACCAAGTTTCAAAGCCAGATCCAGGAGGAAAACCAAGTTTCAAAGCCCTTTTGCCAGGAGCAGACCCCCCCTCTGCAGCCGAGTGACTTGGGGCTTGTGTCTCCCTCAGGGCTATGAGATCCACATGTTTGACAGCTTGATGAACATCACAGCCTACCTGGGCAACACCACAGAGAACTTCTTCAAGGTGTCCAACCTGAAGATTGGTCACAACTACTCGTTCACCGTGCAGGCCAGGTGCCTGTACGGGGGGCAGATGTGTGGGGAACCGGCCACGCTCCTCTATGACGAGCTGGGAACGGGTGAGTCCCTATTTATTCCCCCTCCTTAAAAACACTCAGGAAATCCTGATAAAGAATAAAGGAATGAAGTCCAAACAGCACAAACAGCACTTCCCTCCCTCCCTCCCTGCAGGAGAAGACTCCTCTGCCACCAAATCCGGCCGCCCCACGGACGTGGCTGCCATCGTGGTGCCCGTGCTGTTCCTGCTGCTGGTGACCCTGGGGATTGGATTTGTGCTGCTCTACATGAGGCACAGGAGGCTCCAGAGCAGCTTCACCGCCTTCGCCAACAGCCACTACAGCTCCCGCCTGGGCTCGGCCATCTTCTCCTCCGGGGATGATTTGGGTACGCGGCCCCCGGTGGCATTCGGGGACAGCATTGGGGACGGGAAATCAGGGCAAGAATTAATTCTTTTATCGTGGTTTGGGCCATTTTGGCATCGCAAACCCCATGGATTTGATCTAAGAGTGCAAAGCTGGCCCAAGATAAATCATAGAATCATGGAATAGTTAAGGTTGCACAGACCTTTAACACCACCAAGTCCAACCACCAGAAGTTTTGCCAACCAAACATTTTTATCAAATTCAACCCCTCCCTCCAATGCAAATCACGTAAAAATGCATTGAGGACCTGAAATCAGGGGAAGAATCAATTATTTTTTCATGGTTTGGGCCAT
>VZTX01031547.1:0-19335 GCA_013400915.1 Pardalotus punctatus | reverse complement strand
CCGCCGCCCCGGCGCGGTCCCCGCGCCCCGGCCCGGCTGGCACCAGAGCGCTGCAGCCGCCGGGTCCGGCTCCCGCTTAGACGCTGTCCCTTGTCTGTGCCTGCAGCTACTACCTGAAGGAGTCCAAAGGCAGTCGGCGTTGGCTGCTGTTCCTGGAAGGTGAGCGCCGGTGCCCCCGACTTCCGCAACGGCGGCCACGAGCGGGGCGGCGACCCGAGGCTGCCCTCGGTGCCCGAGCCCCTGCGGGCCGCCGTCCCTCGCCCGCGAACCCCCGGCCCTTCGGGGCGGCTGACCCCTGTCCCCTCGCCAGGAGGGTGGTACTGCTTCAACAGGGAGAACTGCGACACCCGCTACGACACCATGCGGCGGCTGATGAGTTCCCGGGAGTGGCCCGCGACCCGCGTGGGTGAGTCGTCCCTTCCACCCATTGGGGCAGCCCCGAGGGACGGGGACCGGGCTATGGTAGCGCCCGCCGTCACCGCTGTGGCACTTCCTGGTTGCTGCTCCTGATGCTCCCGCGCTGCGGCACGGGCAGGCGTTTGGGTGCACAGGCGTCCCCGTCACCGGTTATGAGTGCTTCTCTCTTCATTCCCTGCTCATACTCCAGCCTCCTGGGTACCCAAACCTCTGTCACTCACACAGATCATCTCATTGAGTATATTGGAATTTACCTGCTAGGATTTGTTTCTCGGGGACAATAGTCATCATAGGTCTTTAATGTATTACAAGAAACTTCTAGACAGGCTTCATCTGTAGCATGAATCAAATTCTGAATGTCAAATATGCCTAGGGGCAAATTTAGAAATGTTCCTTCCACTTCCCTTGCCAATGTTTTTCATCATGGATGTTTGTTTTCTGTGTGGTCAGAGGTCTTGCATGAGGCTCCTAAGGTTCCTCTGAAGTCACAGACTGTCATCTGTATGTTTCTTGTTTCTTTGTGCCTGTCTGCAGGAACTGGGATCCTGTCCTCTCAACCAGAAGAAAATCCCCACTGGTGGAATGCAAACATGGTGTAAGGAGGGACAACGGAGGGAAATAGTTTTATACTTAAACAACATCTCCTGCATTTTAGGCTAGCAAGAGTGCTGCAGAGATAGGTTAAGACTAATACTTGGAAGAGGAAATTGTGTGTTTTCTCATTTATTTCAGTTCTCTAACAAGTAGGGCTAACAAGATCCAGAGAAACTCAAGTTCAGTCTCCTTGGAGTTGTGGGGGTGATCTAATGGAGAAAAACTAGGGATAGCTTAAAGAGCCTTCTCAACAGCTGCAGTGGTGAATCCATCGCAAGTGGTGGGCTGGTAGTGTGTTACACATCTGAATTTGAGAACAATGTGGAGCAGCTCTGCTAGTTCAAAGAAGAGAAATGAGAGAGACCAGTTTGTATATGCATCTATACAGAAGGGATGTTAATTTGTCTTCTGCAAGACAGAGACAAAAATGGGAAGTTAATTCCTGCAAAAACCTCCAGTGGTTGCAGTCAGCATTTACACTGCACTGACAGAAGTCTTCTCATTTTCCATGTAAGAAACTGAAGCATAGAGAGTTGCCCTGTGATAGGTCGTCCACTGTGTTGGCAGAATAGCCAAGAGCGAAGTCGTGGTCCATCGTTCTGTCCACTGATCTTAGTGCTTCAATTAGGTTGATAAAAGACATGTTATTTATTGATTTAACTCAGTAAAACTACAAGTGTTCGGGAGAAAATTCAAGACAGTTATAGTTTCACTTGGTGTGCAGGAAGGTAAGTTGTCAAATTAGACAGAAGCTCTTCCCTTTTCCCCTTTCCGGGATTTAATTTTCTTCCAGTTAGGTGACCCCATCCTCACCCTGTTGTGCATGTCAGAGGCACAGCAGGACTCACACTGCTCTCTCTTACAGATTCATCCCATATTGCTCAAGTGATGTTTGGAGCGGTGCCTCTTCCAAGTCTGAGAAAAGTGAGTGTTGCTGATGGGCTGTTGCTGCCCCAGACATCGCACATTAAAGGATGTGGCCAGACTTCTGTGAAGCCACATGGACGAGAAACAAGCTTTTTCTTGCTGAAGGGCAGGAAAGAATATCAAGCTACTTCCAGATAAAACATCCTGCTCTCTTTAGCTCAGGCTGTTTTGACACAGTTCAGAGCCACTGCTTGCAGAGATGTTACACTGATGTAGTATGCAAGTATTAGAGGAACAAAATTCCTTTTAGATGAATCTCCAGGTTCCAGCATGCAGCAAATTAATTGCTGTAGCTGAAGGATCATAGACTGTTGCATGTAACTGGCATGGCTGACCTGAGAGGCAGGACTGTGAATTTAGTATCAGACTTTTATCAGGAGAATATTTGGCCTTAGGCAGGAGCCATCGTGTGCCAAGCTAGAGCTGTTTGTAGGTTTCTTTGGGAAACAGCATAGTTCATCTTAACACATGCATTGCCATCAGCTGTCATTCTGGTGATGTCACAGTAATGGACCTTTTCAATTCAACCCAGATCCTTGGAGCTACTCCTATGGAGCAATTACACATCAGCAGCCACAAATGCTGGTGGTGCCAAGGAAGCGGTGTCTGTGTACATGTAACATCTTGTGAAGCATTGCTCCTCTGAATTGGCTTGATGAATTGGGAAAAAGGGGAAGCAGTAAGTTGCAACTGAGATTCCAGGTGGTAGGAAGATGCATGTATATTTCTCCAGCACCTACCTTCTTGTTTTCCTTTTCTAAGTTTACTCATTTCTAAGCACTGTCATAGGAATGTGCTTGTGCAATTATGTATTCAGTACACTCTATTCTCTTTTAGGGAAGCAAGTTTCTTACGGGGCGGGCGAGAATCTATTTTTAGGTGTATTTGGTATAGGTGGATAAAACGAGCCTGAATTTAGGTTTGTAATCCCTTTGGAAGGTTCTTAAGCATTTTTGGAGAAGAAGTAAAAATCTCAGCCTGGACAGAAAACAGTTTTGTTGACACTGAGCTGTCTTCCAGATGAATATGCCTTCATGGGAGCACTGATCATACAGGAGGTTATAAAGGAGCTGGTGGGAAAAGGTCTGAGCACTGCAAAAGTGTTGCTGCTAGCAGGGAGCAGGTAGGTATCCACAAGTCCTTTGATGAAGACAGGAGATTTCCATAGTAGAGGGCTGTTAGGGAGGAGTTCTCAGCAGCTCCTGAAACATTTCTTCTAGGAGTACAGTAACACACAGCAAACCCTGTATCTCTGGTCAGTTTTCTCCTGTAAGTGGTACAACGGGGGATGATACAATATTACTTCATCAGTTTCTGGTCCAGGTCCGCTTAAGAGGAAAGTGAGAAAATAATAACAAGGCTTTGTGTTCTTCTTTGCATCAAGAATGCTGGTTCCTTTTGGCCCACATCATAAGACACACCTCCTGTGAATTGATTGAGGACACTGAAATAAAAACCAAACTTGCCTCACACAGGTTCTTTGGATCGTCCTGTGTTGCACAAAGTTCTAGTACACTCTGTGTATATTGCACAGGGGTGTAATAGAGAAGTTGCAAAGAGCGAATTTGTCTCACTTCAGATTCTTTCAGTTTTTGAGCAGCCAATCTCCTTGCAAATGGTATAGAGCACCTGTATCTCCCAGGAAAGAGTAACAGCAGGACTATGTTTCTGAGCTGCCAGATTGTTAATCAGCACTGGCTTTATTTCTGAGTTTTGCAAAGCAAGGAAATACTGTGGTGCCTACCAAGTTCATGGTGAATAGCTGGGTAGCTCTGCTGTGGGTAGATGAAGGTGTTTATAGCATGTCACTGCTAAAGAAGGTGTTTCTTGCTAGCAAGGTCTGTAACACCTGTGTGTGCGCCTCATGACTGCAGTGTTGCTGTTGCTGTTGCAGTGCTGGAGGGACAGGAGTGCTGCTGAACGTGGATCGAGTGGCAGAGCAGCTGGAGGAGATGGGTTATCAAGGGATTCAGGTTCGAGGCTTGGCAGACTCTGGATGGTTCCTGGATAACAAACAGTATCGCAGAACTGACTGTATTGATACCGTAACATGTGCTCCAACAGAGGCCATTAGAAGAGGAATAAGGTACAGTCAGATGCTCTAAAGTACACTGAAGTACACCAAAGTAAGAGGTTAGAGTGTGGAGATCTCCTCTTCCTCTGTGTTCCATCATTTTGATACTTAAGGAGTATTTATGGTCTAAATCAGTTGATTTTTGGTGATTTTATTGGAAAAGACAATAATGTAAAGTCTAAATGTGCAAAAGAATGTGTACAGTTGTAGATGCTCTAAAATGTGTTGATGGGACAGCGCAGCCAAGAGAGCTGCTCTGTCAGTTGAAATTCTAATCAGAACAAAAATAAGCTGGGATACGGAGAGCATACGTTGTTAGGATTGCCCTGTGCCTCCCATTCTGTTCTTGTTTTGTCTCCTAGATACTGGAATGGCATTGTTCCTGAACGCTGTAAGCTGCAGTTCAAAGAGGGAGAGGAATGGAACTGTTTTTTTGGATATAAGATTTACCCTACTCTTCGATGTAAGTACCAGAGGAGAGAGATCAAATTGATTTAGGGTTTCCTCTGTATCTGCAACTTACGTGGAGCAATCCCTTTTCCAAATTTTTTGTCTTTCTAGGCCCAGTCTTTGTTGTCCAGTGGCTCTTTGATGAGGCCCAGCTTACTGTAGACAACGTACACCTAACTGGCCAGCCTGTTCAGGAAGGGCAGTGGCTCTACATCCAGAATTTGGGTAGGGAGCTGAGAAACACCTTGAAGGATGTGACGTAAGTGTTTCATTAAGAAAAGCTTGGCACATTTGTTTCTAAGGGACTTTCCTATCTAGTGTCCTAGCATCATTTCTCAGACCTCTGCTGAAAAAGGAGTGTTGTATGTTTGGTAACTATTAGTTCATCTACATCAAGAATCTTGCCTTCTTTATTTCTGTGTAAAATTCTGCCCTCTCCCTGGTCTGGAAGGTTCAATTCAGCAGGAGTTACTTTGTCCATCAAGACATAATCCATTTTGCTTTTTTTCCTTCAGTGCAAGCTTTGCTCCTGCCTGTTTGTCACACGAGATCATCACACGCAAGTAAGTGCTTGGCAGATCCTGTGAGAGGTGAACAGGGATGTGGCTGGGGAATGAACCTGTCGTGGCAGCCCATCCCCTCTGATGTAATATGTACGCTTTGTCTTTTCAGTCACTGGACTGACATCCAGGTGAAGGGGACATCATTACCCCGTGCCCTGCACTGTTGGGATCGGAGCCTCCATGAGAGCAACAAAAATGGGAAGGCTCCTCTGAAAGGCTGCCCAATTCACCTGATTGACAGCTGTCCGTGGCCTCACTGCAACCCCTCATGCCCCACAATCAGGGACCAGTTCACAGGACAGGAGATGAATGTGATCCAGTTCCTCATGCACATGGGGTTTGATGTTCAGAAGATGGCACAGCAGCAGGGCCTGGAGCCCAGTAAACTCCTGGGGATGCTCAGCAGTGGTAACTAGGGAGGGCTCATCAGAGGGGCAGAGATTAGATCAGGAGGAGAGAGACTCTCAGCCATTCTCCCAAACTCTCTAATCTTCTTCCTTAACGTTCCTGCAGGCAGATGCATGCTCATACCCATGCATGCTCACACCTGTGCACTCACATGCTCCCACACTCTTGCCCACTTATGGTGTGTCAAGGAAAAAAACCGCAAACAAAAAAACCCCACAGCAACAACAAAAACCAAAACAAGAAAGAAACAAACAAAAAACCAACAACAAAAAAAAAAACAACAAACCAATCCCAAAAACAAAACAAAACCCCAAACAAAAAGCAGAAAAGCAGCAATTTCTTGCTTACACTGTTTGGCTGGAACGCGTTCCCTCCAAACTCCAGGGCTAAGTTTCAGCTGGTCACATCCTCTTCCTGTGTTACACAAGGCAATCGGATACAGGGACTAGCAAAGCCATAAATAGCAGCAATGAGAACTTTCCCCAGATCTGGGACATCTTCCCTTGCCATGAATTTTACATCACAGACTTGTTACAAGTGGTGAAAAAAGCAAGCACTGGATTTCTTTGTCCCAACTAGAAGTGAAGGAATGATTACATGACTTCCTGGAGGTTAGCATCTCATGCTGAGTCACAGTATACAGACCCAGGACACGTGCCAGGGATGGACACTCTTGTACTCAATTTATTCATATTATTTTATAAAATGACTTTTTTATTACTTTTTTAAACTAAGCAAGAAATATAAATGATATTGTAACATATTTTTTTTTTAAATAACGAAGAAACCTCTTGCTACTTTGGCAATGTGGACATATTTATTTTAATATGTAAAATGCTATTTATAAGGGCTGATCAGAGAACCATACCTGTGTCTTTGTAAAGTTGTATATGCTGTTCATTTGGATGGGTTATCATGATGGTCACTTGTGCCTGGGAGAGGGCTAAGGGTGGTGTTGACGTTTTGTATTAATTAGACTTCTGTGTTCCCCTTGCAGTGTGCCTTGTCATTGTTTCTCTGATGAAGAGCTTGTAATATAAAGTTAAGTATGGAGACCTTCACCCAGCGTTTGCAGACTGATGTTTGCAGACTTTCACAGCATTTTTGGCTTGACTCTTATTCCCCAGGTAGTCCAGGGCATTGCATTGTAAGGTGAAGGGAGATTTGGCTTTGCAGCAAAGGCCTCTCTTCCAGTGAGGGAAAGGTTTGATCAGAGCATCAGAAGCATTTGGAGCAGAAAAGGCAGAGAACACAAGACAAGTACCAACATACTTCTAGTCATTTGGGAACACACCCCCCTCAGCACAGAGAATCCCCTTTGGTGGTAGTGGGAGGAGAACAAGGGAGGGATGGAGAATGCATGACTGAGGCTGGAGAGGAGACCATTCCTTGGGTGGGAGCCACAGATAATTTGGGCCTGATTTTAGAAAAATTCCTTGTACTTTCAAGACAGACCTTGCCAGCTTAGAACAGTGGTGCTTCTTGTGAGATGCCTTGTCTTGGGTGAGTAAACCCAAAAAGTGAACCAAACTGTAGCCCTTAGGTTGCTTTTCCTGGACTTCAGGAAAAGTTAGACAGGACCATACATAGATCACCACAATCAGCTGTCCTCCTGTGCATGAGGGTATTAACAGAGGTGGAAGACAAATAAAAACCAAAGAGAAAATTATTGGTGCTCCCAGTGGAACTGAAAAGCATGAAAACATCGGTGGAGTTTCCCTATGATCAGTTTGGAGAATATTGATATCCTTTATGTTTTAATGACTTGGGTATAAAAGTAGAATTGTCCCGATTATGTTTTTCATCTGCTTTATGCTGTACAGAAGCCAGTGACAAAAGGTCAAGACTGGAAGAATTCAGTGCCATGTGTTTGTGATCTTTTGACTAGCTGAGGTTCTTTATTTCTGAGGGAAAAGTGTCTGTGGTCTTTCTGGTCACACTGCTCCACCAGTGTGATTTTGGGGACCTTTGCCCTCTGCTTGCACTGACTCTGGTGCTGAGGGCTCTCTGAGGGGCACCACTTCCCATGGGAAAGCAAAAGCTGAGCAGCACGACCAGCCCTGCCTTGAGCCCTGGTGTCACTGGTGGGGCAGTGTGTCCTCAGGTGGGCCATGACATGGAGTGTCCCTGTGCTTTCTGCTGGTCCCTGGGCAGATGGGAAGTGATGCACCAGAAAGTGCCACAATATAGAAAGTGACCCACTGCCAGTGAGGCCTGGAGAACTGCTAGAAGTGAAGGTTTAACAGAGAGAGAGTCAGGAAGGGCAAGGTTTCAGGATGAGAACCTGTTCACCTGGCTTTCTGGTTCCTGAGCTCTCCTGCTGAATTTCCCGGTTATTGTGATGTTAATTGTGCAACTTCCACCCCAAATGAATGCAGGCTTTTGTACTTTTAGCACCAGAGGCCTTTCTAAGGAAAATGGGAGGGACTTGAATGAAAGAAACACTGAAGTTACAAGATGGTGACAAAGCTGAAGGTAGGAACATTTTATCATTACAGTCACAAAATTTGTACTCTTCTCATGCAACTCATTCCAGCAGTAAAGTTTTTCTGCTTCCACACTGGGATGAGCACTGAAGGTGAGGAGTCAGCAATGCTGCTGTGGAATAAGGGAGGAATTTTTCTATGTTGGGGTGAGAATGTTCACCCATTCCCATTCTGAAACTACATCAGAAATTTTGTTTGGGGCTCTTAGAGGTAGAATTAAGAGAATTCTGGATAGAGATGAAGTCTGAGGGGCACTGTATACCAGGAAGGACTCACTGTGAAAGCTTTGATCCCACAGGAGGGAGGGTTTGACACTATATATTGAAATCTGTGTTCCAAAACAGAGCTAAGAATATCAAAGCAGGGGGTTTTTGCAACACTTGTATTCGGTTGTTGCATTCAGAGGTACAAGAAAAACTGATCTCTACATCAAGTAAAACAGAGACGGTAGAATTTTAAGGAAATCTTGAGGATGGGTGCTGTAAACCTTCACAGCCACAAGCTGTCACACAAAGCACAGCAGGTAAATGTATCACTGCTCCAGATCAACTGCAGCAAAGTGAGTCAGCTTTTATCCAGCCTCTGGCCTAAATCCTTTCTTTTATAGGGTTTGTGCTGCCTTTGGGCTTGTGCCCCCACTCAGGGGCTCTTGGGTCTGTAGGACTGAGGTGGATCACAGCCCACCGCCACAGCCAGCCCCCTCCCCTCAACACGGGGGGTTGTGTGGAGAACAGCAGCATTCCAGTGACCCCAGAGTTTCTAGAAGAAAAGCAGAAGGATAATCAGGAGCCTTTGATGGAGCTCACAGCTTCAGTGTTATTTAACACCCGCTCCCAACAGCTGAGTGGGGGCAGGACTCATTCCAGAACTATTAATAAAGCCCCTATTTATACTCCAGGTTCCTGTGAACGGTGCAGCAGAAAGCTACAGCTGCAGAGCTAAAATGGAATAAATGTCAGCATCCAGGGAAGGCACCATCCTTTGGGAAAGGAGACAGCCAAAGGACAGCACAGGGGCAGGTTTCAAACCTGAGGGAGCAGACAGCAAATGGCAGCACCCTGAGCTTACAGCCAGTGGGCAGAGCCAGCCAGTCACCTCCCTGCAGCCGCAGGTCTGTGCAGAGAGCTGCCAGAGATGCAGCGTCAGACGCAGCTCTCAGCGATGCCGGCAGAGACCAGCGGGATTTGAGCTGCCTCTCCACCGAGCTGGGACCAGGTGTGACTCGGGGCAAAGGTGCAAAAGCCAGAACGGACGTTTGAGGAGGCTTTGAGTACATTGTCTGCTGGACTGGAAAGATAATGGAGAGCACAGGAGGGCCGTATCTGAACACAGCTGCAGTGACTTCCCCTGTAGGAATAGCTCGATTGCTGCAGATGACCTTCGGATGTACCACATTCAGCCTGGTCGCTCACCAAGGAGGGTTCAGTGCCGCGTACGGCACCTTCTGCATGTTTGTGTGGACCTTCTGCTTTGCCATCACGGTGTTCATCATCGCCTGTGAGTTCACACACCTGCATAGCTGCCTGAGCCTCTCCTGGGGAAACTTCACCGCTGCTTTTGCCATGCTTGCCACACTCATGTCTATCACGGCTGCAGTGATCTACCCACTCTACTTCGTCCAGGTGGGCTGTTACCCCATCGGCTGTGAGGTGAGAGACTTCCGCATCGCAGCCAGTGTCTTCGCAGGCCTTCTGTTTGTTGCATATGCCACCGAGGTGTTCTTAACCAGGGCAAAACCGGGACAAGTCACCAGCTACATGGCCACTATCTCTGGGCTCCTGAAAATCGTTCAGGCCTTTGTGGCCTGCATCATCTTTGGGGCACTGGTGAACGACAGCCAGTATGGTAAATACGTGGCGACACAGTGGTGTGTAGCTGTCTACAGCTTTTGCTTTGTGGTGACTGTGGTGGTAGTGGCCTTCAGTGTCACAGGTAAGACTGCCTTGCTGTGGTTCCCTTTCGAGCGTTCTGTGGTCATCTACACCTTTGGGGCTGTGCTGCTCTACATGAGTGCTGCGGTCATCTGGCCAGTGTTCTGCTTTGACAGCAAGTATGGCTCCCCGCGACGCCCTGGCCTCTGCGCCAAGGGCAAGTGCCCCTGGGACAGCCAGCTGGTGATCGCCATCTTCACCTATGTCAACCTGCTGCTCTATGTCTTAGACCTGGCGTACTCCCAGCGCATCCGCTTTGTCTCACACCTCTGAACTGCAGGTCAGCCTCTGTGGAGGTGTTCCAGCACTGTAAACCACTGTGGATGCAGAGGGACAGGGTGTGGGGCAGGGAGGTGCAGGGCAGGCATGCACACAAAACCAAAACTTCAAGGTGAGGACTGACTACACTAACAAATTAATGATGTGGAGGAGGTGGGCTGCAGCTCATGCAAAGCACAGCCCACCCTACCCCATGGTTCTGCCTCACCTGCCTGGTGCCAGCGCAAAGGAATGACACAACTCCATGTGCATCTGTAGACAGCAGGAATGCTTGTAGCCACAGCAGTGGGGCTGCAGGCTACCAGGTTACTGAGCCAAATATTAGGAAAGACACCAAGGATTTTGAAACTGTTAACTAGTGCTTAACGGTAACCAAGTGACTACTCAGGAAGTGGGAAAGTTAGAAGCTGCATGAAGGAACACATTATGGAGATGAAAATCAATCCCTTGGAGTTTGGGTTAGTTTGGGCTGTGTGGTGAGACATGGAATGCCTGCAAGCGTGGGCAGTTCCAGTCTGGGTGTTTCTAAGAACATCATAGTCGTAACAGTATTTTGAAAGTTATCAGTTCTTTCCCTTCCTTTCCTTCGCTGTCTAGCACAGGAATATCCTCAAGTGCACACCTCGGAGGAGGCCTAGTATATTCCCATTTAGCAAACACAGTCACTACAGAAATGGAAATTTGTAAAGTCAGGGCTCTACTGCTGAGAATCAGGCTGCAGAGCAGAGCCAACCTGCCATTCTCACTTGAGCAGCACAGAAAGACCCTTGGCACATGCTCTGTCTTGGTTCATGGGCTACCATGTCTTTATACTGGTGGTAAGGGATTTTATTCTGGAAGCTTGAAGATAGATTCTGGGGGGATGGGAATGGGGAGGCAGAGACTAATTGATCTCACAGTGCTGCACAAGAGACCAAAGCAGGCAGGGAAGGGGCATGGACAGGATGGGACATGACAGAATGTGCGCACAGTACCCCAGAGCAGCTCAGGCCCAGGATTCCTGAGCATTCTGTATCCCTGAGCAGCCAAATTTCTCAGACCCATCCCTGACAAAATACCCACTCTGAGGTTCCACACGTCTCAGTTCAGATTTCAGGCTCCTTAGGAATCTTCATTTGTTCCAGGGAGAAGCCAGTGTCCAAGTGCATGTGCAGCACATGCAGACTCAAGTGCTTTGATTAAAATGTCCAGTAGCTGCCTGTCAGAAGCAAGATTTATTTTTAAACAAAATTAAAATAAAGCTGAATGGCAGAGGTATGCATACATCTCCAGAGATCTGTGTGCTGTCTCCCTGCTCTTCACACTCTCGTTTCAGCAGACACGGCCCTTTCTGCATGAAAGCAGAGCTCATTTTATTTTGATGTACAAAGCCTGAACACAGACCCAAAAGAAGTACAGACACAAGGCAGCAAGACCTCTGAGTGGATTCTTTTCAGCAGAATGACTCAGAAATAAGGAAGGAAACTTACTTTCTATCAGGGCTTTGTGTGGGGTTTGAAAAGCAAAGGGAAAACTTGTTGGGACAGATTCTGTTATATAATTCTGAGCAAGGACCACCCTTAGCAGTGGGGAGCATTAGTGAGGAAAAGGGACAAGAATTGGGATCCAGCACAAAGGAACAGCCTTCCAAAGGGGGTTTCTCTTCTTCGAGTCCTAGTGAAGGCCAGGAAATCTGGAAGATGTGGTCCAACAGGAGGCTGGTAGAGCAAGATCCAAGGCTATCTGCTATAGATATAAACCAGGAGTTCTATTTCTTGCCACCCAAACAAATGATGGGTTGTCCAAATATAAACTGCTGACTTGGAAAAGGAAATTCACTTGTGCTGGAGGAGTCCATTTACAAAGAGCCACTGCATACAAAGGGACCTTGAGCATTTATGATGTATTCCTGTTAAACTCATCAATGTGGACAAATTAAGCTGTGTCACACTTGAAAATTACTTATTTTTTGTTATTACAGATCACTAAAAACCCAACAAGTGCCTGTGAAATACCATGGCTTTTGTTATAAAATTCAAGGAACATTGCTTGAGGAAAGCCCCATCCTGCAGGCTCTGGTGTGCCTCTGGGAGATTGTGGGGGCCGGGACAGGGGTCAGCAGAGGCAGGAGCCCACAGGCAGGGTGGTGCTTGTCCCCAGGGATGACACTGCCAATCGTTCATGCAGTGGCAGCTGTTGGAAAGCTCCTTGGCTGATAGTGTGTGGCTGAGCCAGGCACTGCCATCTTCCTGCCAGGATTTTGCACCAACCAGGAGCTAGAGCAGAAACATGGTAAAATCTGCCAATGACAAGAGTTGATGCAACTTACACTGAGCCAGGGACAAAGAGCCAGAGAGAAACTGGTACCTGGGAAACAATGAGGGCAAATTTGAGTGCCTTCACAATAAGCAAGAGAGAGAATTTAACATGGAAATCATGATCCCACTGACTGGAGGAGTGGAAACACAAGTCATTGCCAAGAACAGTGTGTTCAGATTTAGCTTTCTCATCTGCCAGCCAAAGACGGTGCAAAAAATGTGAACATTGTCAAAATTGCAGAAAAAGATTGTGTGGACAACAATCCTCTATTTCAGAAGGAAAAAAATAATGAAAAAGATCAAAACCTCATGCTTCAGTGGTTAAAACACTCCCCAACTATTGGAAACTATGAGATTGCCCAATCCAGGGCAGAGAACATTTGATATCTGCTCATCAGGATTTACCAACCAGCTCTGTCATAATTCAGCCCACCAAACCCCCTTCATTTCCAGAGTGTATCTACCCCCTTTCTTAATAGATGATGATCAAGTAGCTCACCGTGAACCAGGTTTCCCAAGTCGCAAACCATTCCCAACCTTTTTTTGTCAAACTGCTGTTAGGATGTATGTGTGTTCATTGAGAATTACAGACTTGTGGCTGCAGCCGATCTAGACAGCACCCAGAGGATTCCAGTCTGAACAGATTGATATTAAAATCGGAATCGTTAACAGGTTGAGTTTGGTTCTTCCCTTCTCTTTCTGAAGCCCGGGGTTCAGCATCCCCAAAAGACAACATTTAGGAACATTTATCAACAGAAGAAACACTGAGATTTATTTCTGTCCATAAAAGAGCAAGAAAAGAAAACCAACAACCAACCGACCAACCAAAAAAAAATAAACCAGTGAAGTAAGATGATCTTTAGGGAAAAAAGCACTGCCTGCTGCCTGGGTTTTACAGGAACACTTCACACCGGCCTGGTCTCTCCACAGTCCGGGACCACAAGGCTCTGACGGCGGCCACCCCCGGTGGTGCTCGAGGCACGGCGCGAGGCCGCACTGCGCCCGGGCCCGGATGGGAACTGAGCGACGGAAACCCCCACCCCCATTCTGGGAAATCACTCGGGAAAGCTACGGGCAATTCCCAGAGCAGGCGGTGCCGCCGGGCCGCTCTCTCAGGACCGCTCTCCGCAGAACCCGCAGGGTCGCGTATGGACCCGTCCGGGCAGGCGAGACCGGGCACCGGCGCGTCCCGGGCCGGCCGAGGCAGAGGAGGGTGGCGGGGAGGCGGGACCCGAGCAGAACGAGCGCACAGTCCCTTCTAGCGCCTAGTGCGCCCTGGCCCGCAGCGGTGCCGCGCTCCACACGGAGGGTGGCCGGCAGCGCCGGCTCCACGAAGGGCGGTGCTGACGCAACAGCCCCGGCGAGCAGCGGCCGGCGCTGCCCGAGGGGGCCCAGCCCGGCCCGAAGCTCCCGCGGGAAAAAGGCGGGAGCGCAGCGCCGCCTGGCGGCGTGACGCAGGGCGAGGCGGGGCGGAGCAGCTGACGGCCCCTGGCGGCCCCGCCGGCGGCGAATGATGCAACACTCGGGAGCGGTTGCCCCAATAGCTGGCGAGGGATGCGCCATTGTCCCCGCCCCTGACCGCTGAGTGGCCTGAGGGCCGGCCCTTCCCCGCCCCACCGCCCGCCGATTGGCTGCGCGCCGACGTCCCGCCGCGCGGCCTCAACTCTCTGCGCGCGCGGCCACGTGGACGGCGGCAGTCTGGGTTTGGCGGGGCTGCGAGCTACTGGCCATGAGCGTGGGGTTCATCGGCGCCGGGCAGCTCGCCTTCGCCTTGGCCCGCGGCTTCACGGCGGCAGGTGGGCGCGGGGCAGTTCGCCCTCGCCCTGGCCCAGGGGCTTCACGGGGGTAGGTGGGCACGGGGCGGGGTGGTGCCCGTCCCCCGGGCTGATGCGCGGTGCCGTTCGCAGGGGTCCTGGCTGCGCACAAGATCACGGCGAGCTCCCCTGACACTGACCTGCCCACCGTGAGTGGGCTGCGGGTGAGTGCGGCCGAGTGGCGGAGACCGGGTGGCGGCGCTCCCCTCACGGGCCGCTCCGGGCCTCAGCGGTCCCGTTTCTCCCCAAATCGGTGCAGAAAATGGGAGTGAACTTCACGGTGAGCAACAAGGACACGGTGAAGAGCAGCGATGTCCTCTTCCTGGCTGTGAAGCCGCCTATCATCCCTTTCATCCTGGAGGAGGTGGGCCCCGACATCGAGGCCCGGCACATCGTGGTCTCCTGCGCGGCCGGCGTCACCATCAGCTCCATCGAGAAGGTGAGGGGGGACTGGGCTGTGCAAGGCTGGCCATGAGCTGGTTCCATTCCTCTGGCCCCCAGGAGCCGACGCAAGGGATAGATGTTACTTGTGCTTCTCAGGACTAGAGTCACACAGCAGCAGCCAAGTGGTTATTCTCAGTCACCTTTGCCTGTCTTCATTAGAAAATGCTCTTAGAGGTTTTATCTAGCTCTTCCCTTACATGAGGTGCTGTGTGATCGTGTTTCTCTCAACAGCAGTGGGTCATTTCCCCTGAACTATTGCAGATTTTATGCTAAGTGTCTGCAGGAGCTGTTTTGGAGATCTGTGGGTTGATGTGGGATTGAGGCCTTTGGGATACTGTTCCCAACCTGGCTTTGCCCAGCTCCCACTTTACTGGTACTGCTGAAGGCTTCACGTTCATGTACAGGCTGCTGTGGCTCAAAGCAGGGCATTTGAGATACACAGGTCTCTCTTTTCCTTCTGCTTGTGTTGTTCTTGCCCCTGGAGGGTCCTTTCCTGGACAGCCCATTGATGAAAAATATGCACTAAAGCTCATTTTTCTCCCTTCTTTCTTTTTTCTTACTTTCTATCTCCAATGATTTTCTGCCCTAAGAAACTCTCTACCTTCTGCCCCACACCAAAAGTGATCAGGTGCATGACCAACACCCCTGTGATTGTCCGGGAAGGTGCTACAGTCTATGCCACTGGAACTCATGCAGATGTGGAAGACGGGAAGCTCTTGGAACAACTGATGGCCAGTGTGGGCTTCTGCACCGAGGTTGAAGAGGACCTGATCGATGCTGTAACGGGGCTCAGTGGCAGTGGCCCTGCGTATGTATGTGCTGTTTCCTCAGCTTGTGGCAGTCTTGGGGGGAGCAGTTGGTTTTGCCTGCTGTAAAGTCTGTGCAACTTTAGCCTGTCATTTTTTTTTCTCCCATTACCCATATTTGCAATGGGACATGTAGTCCAGATGTCCAGTTTGGGACAGCAGGAAAATTATGTTACCAGTTGGATAAGTCTGAAGTCCATAGCCAGTGTGCAGTGTCTGTGTTGAAAAACATGGGCCTGTAGTTAGTATGACACAGAGGCTGAATTTATGGCATTCATGCAGTAAAGGGGGGAGGCTTTTGTCTAGTCTGTAAGTGACAGGAGTCACAGCATGATCCTGAAGCCCTGGATTCTCTCCTCCCTGAGACTTACCAGTCCTGGAGCAGAGTCTTTCAGTCACCTTCTTCCTCTCTCTGGTCTCAGGCGTTCACTGCCCTGGATGCTCTTGCAGATGGGGGAGTAAAGATGGGCCTTCCCCGCAGGCTGGCAGTTCGACTTGGAGCACAGGCTTTGCTGGTGAGTGTTACCTCCTCCATAACAAGTCTGAGTCTGTGCCTGCTCTGTGCTCAGGAATCTACACATCACAGTTTGAAATTATATTGTTCCTGTCACAGAATCTGCTTTAAAGAATGTGTTTGGTTTGACTGCACGCAGGTTCCTGGTGAAGGGCTGTAGGAAGTGTCTGCAGCAATCCGCTGGCACTGGTGGTGGTGTCAGAGCTGCAGCCTAGGGAACTCTGGCTCCTCTGCAGGCTTCATCAGCTCTAAAGAGTGTTTTGGCAGCCTGCATGAGCTCAGGTTTGCCTGCTGTGAGTGTTGGTGCTGCTCTGTGCAGTAGAGAACAGGAGTGTGTGACAGTGGCGTCCTCAGTCAGAGCACTGGCAGGTATTTTCCTTGCTACAGGGTGCTGCCAAAATGCTGTTAGAGTCTGAGCAGCATCCCGGTCAGCTGAAGGACAATGTGTGCTCGCCTGGGGGAGCCACTATCCATGCCCTGCACTTCCTGGAGAGTGGTGGCTTTCGCTCACTCCTCATCAATGCTGTGGAGGCATCCTGTATCCGGACAAGGTGGGCACCTATGCAGTCTTAAAGAGCTTCCAAAACTTGCTCTCCACCCTCCCCATCTTCCTTTTTGTTATGTCTTCCCCTCCCACTACCCCATTGTAGGGAGCTGCAGCATTTGGCAGACCAAGAGAAGATTTCCCCAGCAGCCATAAAGAAAACTTTGCTGGACAAGGTGAAGCTGGAGTCTCCCTCTCTGTCTGTTGCATCTGCTAGCAAAGTCAGTCTGTTCACCAACAAGAGCAAGAAGAACTGACCAGACTACCGTATGCTGGCTGTGCTGAATGTCAGTGTCCTGGGTGTGGCCAGGACAGGGTTAATTTTTGCAGTAGCCAGGAAGAGCATGGGCAAAGGGGAGGGGTAGGACTTGAGGGGGGAGGGGTTGTGGCAGGGAAGAGGGGCTGAAGAGGAAGAGAGAGAGGGGGTAGGTCCCTTCTGGTTGGTTGCATGAAGTGAGCAGGGGTAACCTTATGTGTGATGAGCGCGGTGAGCAATCGCATGTGAATCGGTTGCCTCTCTTCTACCCTCTTATTAATATTGTTGCTGTTACTATTAGTTTTCTTATCTCATTACTGTTTCCAGAAAATTGTTCTTATCTCAAACCATGATTTTTACCTTTTTTGCCTCCAGTTCTCCTCTCCAGCCCACCACATGGGGAGAGGGAGGAGAGGGCAGTGAGTGAGCAGCATGTGGTTTTGAGTATTTCAGTGAGAACGCTAATATGGGAAATATATTCCTCAGCCACAACTGTTAGTGTCCTCTTGTGTTCTTTCTCTTTTGTCCAAGGAAAAACACTCTGAACTGTTGGTGTTCCCTGTAGCGGGCTTGTGGCTTGCAACAGCTGTGGGGCAGTGCTGTAGCAGAGGGTCTTTAACCTGTACTGGGGTTGGTGTGAGCTGTCCCTGGCACTGCTGTTTTCTTGGGCAGGGGTGATACTCTCCTCAGAGCTTTGTCGAGGAAATCATTTGTCCAGAAGTCTTGGATACTTTCAGGACTTGAGCAGTGTGTGTGGTGTCCCATGCAGAAATGGTTTCTAACAGGATTTTTTAAAGACATTTCAGAACTTTTGGTTTCAAGGGTTTGATCCCCACTGGCCCTGTCTTGCATCTGCTGTTAGGGCTTATGTCTTGTTGCTGTCGTTATTAGGTGGAACAGATGCTGCCACACAAACACCATGCTTCATGGTATGTCAGGGATTGGGCCAAAAATCACCTCTCAGAATGGACTAAGTGCCTCTGCCTGATGTCCCACCACTTTGGGAGACATATGGCGTGAACATCAGTCCACGCTCCCTTTCTCTTCAGTGGCCATCCCTTCTCTCTGTTCAGTCTGGTTTGGGGAACCATGACCTCTCACTGCCCCTCCTTTACTGCTGGCCTTGCTTGGGTGGTTCAGCAGGTAGAGGGGTAGTCAGTGTTTACATTTCCCTCTGTCTCTGAGGTGCTGGTGATGGTAAAGTGTTTCAAGTGTTAGGCTTTTGTCTGGTAGCAGGGTATGATGTTATAGGTGTGACAGATGGTTACTCCCCATGCCTCTTTACATAAAAAACTGCTTCTCTGATGAGAGCTGTGGCTAATCCCAGCTGTTTTGACTGGTTGTATCTCTTGCCACTGGCAGTGGCCACTAAGAGTGACCAGAAGAGTCCCTAGGTGCCATATGTTCCTCCCTTTCCTGCTCAGGAACTGTAATACCCGCACATACAGGCCAAGCCAGAAGTCAGATGGATGAAGTACTGGCTGATGCAAAATGCAAGAGGGGGTTGCAGAAACAGTCCACTTGGCTGAAAAAGTGGGATGCAGAATGAATGGATGCCTGCCTGACTTGAGCCCCTCTGCAGGGAGATGTACGGGCTGTCCGTGGGTAGTCCCAGAAAGACAGCTGTAGATGAACATTCTAGGTGGTTAGAGACCTGTAACTGAGCTGGCAACCACAGCGGATGGAAATCCAGCCTTTCAGAGGCTACAAGGGCCCTGCAAGGCTTGCGGTCACATCCCCTGTGCACAGAGCAGAAAGTAGTGGTGCTGCTGCTGGATCCCAGAGCCCAGCCAAGCCCCTGCTGCTTTCCTACGGAGGACAGTTTTTCCTCAACTCCTGTCTCCCCACTTTAATTGCTGCACCTTCCACTTGCCCCTCACCCTGGTATGCTCATCTTGTCCTCCCTGCTTTGCCTGTAGCACGGCAACAAACACAGTAGGCAGCAGTGTGTGTGTCACGGTCCCGGAGTTGTGTCAAAACGGAGGGGAACACACGTGGAGTGAGCCCGGCGTGACCTGGGAGAGCAGCGTTTCAGAGCAGAGTAGTGGCCCCAGCCCTAACACGCAGCCAGGGCTCGCCGCATGCGGCCCCGCGCCGAGGGAGTCGTGGTAGAGTCAGTGCTGGCGGAGCCGGTGTAGGCGGCGTGACCGTGCGCTCTGAAACACGCGATGTGCAACGGGGAGACCAGCTGGAGGCCGGAGGCTGCTGCTGGAGATGGCGGGACCTGATCCGCCGTCGATCCAGTACTTTGGTGGAGCGGCAGCCGTCGCCCCGGGACGGAAACTCGCCCGCGGCGGCGGCAAGAGACGGCACCGTGCGGAGCGGCAGCGGCGGGGCCGGGTGGGTCGCGCCCTCTCCTCGTCACCCCCGGCAGGCGCGCGCGGCCCCCTTAAGGCTCGGGGTGGTTGCGCCGGGCGCTTCATGAATGGAGCCACGTGACCCAAATATCACGTGACGAGTCCGTGAGCGGCGGCGGCGGCGGCTTGTGAGTCCCGGTCCCTCCCAGCGCGGCCTCCCCGCCCCGCCCGGCC
>VZTX01031538.1:0-31251 GCA_013400915.1 Pardalotus punctatus | reverse complement strand
GGGGCCGGGCCCGGGGCGCACGGACAGGCCTCGGGCCGGGCCGGCCGCAGCGCTCCCGCAGGGGTGGCGCCCTTCCCCCCACAACGAGCGCGGCCTTCCCGGCAAGGACGGGGGGAAAGTGCTGGCGGGTGTCACCGGTCTGGGCTGTCGGGGCCGGTCCGTTGTCGCTGGGAAGGTCGCTAATCCGTGGGTGGCCGTGACCCCAGTAGCGCGCTGCCCCTCCGGGGTGCTGGCCTGCCGCAGGTGAGGCGGGGGCACCGAGGAGCAGCGGGTGACAGGGAGCTGGGCACTCTGCCTTGAATGTCAGGCAGGGTGGCGGCAGCGCCCGGCCACAGTGGAGGGCCAGGTTTTGTCACTCCAGTAGGCCCCAAAGTATTCCTGCCGGATAGCTGGTAGAGTGGGAGAGACATGTGCTGTCTCCTTCATGAATGACACGTGGCTTGTGTCCCGCCTAACTCGGTGGTAATGAAGGCCAGAGCTAGGCTGATTAAAAAAAGAAAAAGCAAAAAGCAGGAAGAAGGAGCCAGTTGATGTAGCTGCCAAAACGAGGAGAGGCCAGGAGTTGGGGCCTGTGCTGTGATGAACATGGCAAAGTCCCTGACAGGAAAAAGGAAGCTCGTTTGGCAGAGCAGTGCTGGTGGAGGGACAAAGGTCTCAGCTCAGTCACGTCGGTTGTCCGAAGCCACATGGGGACCTGGACTCCTCTGAGGTGATGTTTAAGCTCCAGCTGATCTGCTTAACTGTGGCTTTGCTTGCCTGTGGTATAGTTTAGAAAAGTGGAGTGTATTCTGCTGTTTCCTGCACTACAGCCCAACACAGTGGTCAGTGCTTCAGAGCCTTGTGGTAAGGTGGAGCAAGGATTGGGCTGGGTGTTCTCAGAGAACCATTTGGGGAACAGACAGCAAGTCTCTGCTCCATGGGCTGAGCTGGTGAGACACAATGCATACCGTTGGTCTGCACTGCCTGGAAGTTAAGCAAATCCATTCTAAAGCTGAAGAAGTGTAAAATCCATGAGCCAATATACAGATCTTGAGGTAGAAAGGTGAAATGAATCCTCTGTTTGGTAACCCAGAGGCTGCCACAGGCGTTCACGTGACTTTGTGTAAGTGACTTGTTCTCTACTGGAAAAGATGAATACTAATGCTTTTGTGTTATTTAAGACTGTAATATACTTGTATTATAGTGAGATGGCTTTATGTATGCAATTAAAATGGTTTAGTTCTCATCTCTCCTATAGAGCTGTATTTAAGATTGATTGGCATAATAATAGGACTTGGAGGAATGTTAGGCACTGAGTGTACTGTATGAAGGATGTAGAAGAAACAGTGTGCCAAGGCTACAAGTGCATGTGGTATGTACATGAGAAATGAGGAGAAACAGGGTGAATTATTAGGCAAAAGGGTACTGAGGGGACAAGGTCATGAAAGCCCAGTGGATACAGTTTCAAGGTGAATATGGCCAGCAAGCTCTGAGGGTGAATTAAAAACAACAACAACAACAACCAAAAAAAAAAAAAAAAAAGGTGTCAAATGGACTGGAAAAGCTAGAAACTAAAAACAGAGTTCCAGATTAGTAATTTCTTTGTGATAAAGGCAGAAGGAAGTGGATTAAAACCAAGTTTTAAGTCCAGAGCATTAAGTGGACAGATTTTTAATGTAGGTTTAATTAGAGTTTTTCCTTCAACTATGGGTATATGAGGTATGTCAGAAATACTAGGCTTAGGCATTCCTCTAGCTTGCTTTAAGATGAGATTAATTCAACTGATTTCCTTGGACTTGAAGCATTGTTAAACTGGGCTAAATGAGAAGAGAGTCAAGGCTGTTATTTTCAAAAACTTCAGAAATGCAAACAATGATGTTCTGCCAGGTAGAAACTGAAGAGTTAAAGACCTTTTGCATTTGTTGTGTACTCCTTCAGCAAACATAATGGAGATGAAAGTCACAGACTTGAAACTCAATCATCCAACCATGAAACAACTAAGAAAAGGACCAAGGCACAAGTATGGTGCCTGGCTAAAATCTAATGATAGTTATTAATTTACAGGCTAATTTGGCTTCAAAAGACTTCTGTTCTTTCCCTCTCTTTTCCACATGTCTTTTGGGATGCAATTAAAGGTCTTCGTTTTCACATTTGCTAATGTGCTAAGCTACTTCAGGTTGTCTTGACATCATACTGTTTCACAGCATGGTCAACAGAAATACCAAGTCCAACAAAACCCATCTTTGGGTTTATGAAACATTTGCCATATTGTATGATTACAGCACTCTGCCAGTGAAACAAAACAATTTAATGAAGGTTGTTTTACAGCGACAAAGCTGTGTTGAAGAGTGGTGGTGGTAAGGAAACTCAGGAAGACAATGAGTGTTTATATTACAATAGTGTCTGCAACATGCTAGAAATGTTTTCCAAGCATATAAAGACTCTATTCATTGGCAAAGAGCTTGTTCGTTAAAAGACAGTGTAACAACAAAAAGACCAAGCACAACAAAAAGCAACATATGGTATACAAAGTAAAATGACCAATATGATGGTTGCCAGAACAGAGGAGGAAGGGACTTCCTTCTTTTTCTTTAAAGCTGGTTACTCTCACTTGCTTCCTAGCATGGCCTTTCCAAGATAGCTTATATCTTGTCTGTGTCAGTGGATGTTGGAAAAGGACTTTACGGGTGAGTAGGTAATGGTGAGACATAATGCTTTGCAGAGAATGCAGTGAGAAGTCTTTAAAATTAAATACCAGTCATAATGAGGATGTTGTGGGATAAACTTAGCACAAGGTCATAGCTTTTTATCACCACTTAGATATGGATCTGATATGTTTATTAGAAAGGGGAAAAAGAAAGGTTGGTCAATGAATAACTTTTCTGTTTTTATTAAGTAATAATAATAGCTGCATTTATACCATGCTTTAGATAGCTTGCGTACTGCAGCACTGACATTATACAAGCAACCAAAAAAGAATCTTTGAAGCCCGGAGAGAAGTGGAATGCAGAATAACAACATTATAAAAGGTTGTAAGTCAGTTTAGAAATAAAGTTTAAGTGAAAAGTAATATCATGTTGAGGTAGTTTTGCTGTGAACAGGAAAAAAGTGCTTGGACTCCAGGCTAAGTTTTTCATTGTTGCCAGAAGGCCTCTTGGAAGCTACATGTGCTCCTGAGGTGGTAGTGTAAGGCATCAGTGAGACAGGTGCTTGTCCACAACAGTGTCATAATTAAAATTCAGAACTTGGGGGCTTGTAGCATTTGCTCTCTTCCACCCAGACCACTCCACCATGCTCTTCAGCCTGACTGCTGCTATTCCACTTAGACCATTATTCACTGGTCTCCACAGTACCATTTTTCAAGTTTGCTTCTCATACTAGCAAGTGAACTGTAACAGGTTTGCAGCTTTTCCAAATTAAAGAAGAGAACTGTTTGTCTGAGTTGGATTCTCTGTTAAACTCACTTCCTTTCTAATGAGGACAAAGTGTTCAAAGTACATCCACAAGGCTATGCAAGTGCTCCTTTGTTGAATGCACGCTCTTTTCCTGAGGTACTCAAAGGGTTAGTGTGGTTTATTCATCTCCCACATACCTCCCCTGGCCCCTGTCTCTGCAAAGTGAGGAAAGGATCACCCATTAGAGGTGTGATCTGGAAAGTGTGGAGTTATTGCCTGGTGGGGCTAGTGCCAACCTATACAGAGGAGCACATGACCAAATACAGGGTCCCCTCAAATCACTTGGGCAGCATAACCTAAAAGGGGTCTCAGAAATTTTCAAAATCCAGGCTTTGATATGCCAAGAACTTTGTATTTTTTGCAGTAGGAAATGGCAAAGAGCCCTTGGGACAACAGAGTGTGGCTCAGAACCCTGAAAATAATCTACGTTTGCCTGTACCATCTCTCATCCTGCTTAGTGTTTGTTGATGCCATTTTAGAGTTTTCCTGAAAGTTTTTGCTGAAATTAAAGTAATAGAATAAGTTGGTTGTTTATCACCATCATATGATCTAATGTTTAAAAGGAAAAACCTTTCATTATAATCTGAGATTATAAGGGTGGGACTAAATTATAAGGTGAATTATTCTCAATTACTTTATGTAAACTTGTGTTTAATACTGTGTTTAATATTATGAGATTCCTCCAGGCTCTTTAACTAAAATTGGTTTTGCTCTCCCTGAATCTGTCTGAAATTATATGCATTTTCAAATCTAGGAATATAGCCTATTTTTATTACACCAAAAATATGGTTAGGGTTGATCCAGAGAGATTTATACATATTAAAATTTTTGTCTACTGTAATAATTTTATTCATGTTTAAGGAAAATTAATTACGCTAGTGAAGTACAAAACAAGGGGGCTTTTTTTTCTTTTTTGCTGAAAATTCTGCTTCCAGATGTCTGTATCTGTAAAGCTATGGAAATGCAGCATAGCTTAGAAACTGCTCAAGACCAACTCATTCCAGTCTTGTCTTAATTTTAAACTTTGCACCATGGAAAGTTCAAAAGCTTTTTTTCACATTGTTTGTGAGATTTCTCCAGAGGGAGTATTTTTGGCTCTGGTTAGAAAAGAACTCCCTGTCTTGCTAAAGATTGACAATTATGTACATTTTGGGCCTCTAACTTAAGCAAGCCAGCAGGGCCCTCAGGGTGCTTAAAGTCCAGTTATGAACAGAAAATTAGTTTTAAAGAACATTTAAAAAATAATTTGAAATTCATGCACTGATACAGCAGTAAGCAGTTTTTGGGGAAAAAAAGAGAGATATTCCTATTTTATCTGTATGTAGGTCAAATTAATCTGAACTGCTGCAGAAACTTTTCTTGATTTTGGTGCAGACAAGTCTTCCAGAGTGAGAACAGGGGACTCCAACATAAAGGAAGTCCAAGCGCTTCATAGCACCACAATCATAAAAAGACCTTTTCATTCTGGATCTGATATGTGCTTCCTGTCCCTCTGTCATCATGATTCAGCATCGTGACATGCTGAAAGATCATTAAGGTGGAAACAATGCCGAGCAGTGTTAGGATGATGTGACCTGCCATGATTTTTTTGTGTGTACCTGATTTCATTGCACATCATATTTTCTCTTTCCTCATCTTTCGGCTGCCAGGCACGTAGTTCTTATTTCTGCCAGTGCCTGGTCTTGTATTTGGAAAAGAGAACAGGGATGCCCTGGGGTGTAGGCAAGGACAGTTCGCCCTCTGCCCCTTGGTTTAGGAGGCTTGAGAATATCTCAGCTCATGCCTTGCAACGTATCATGGTATTTAATGAGTTACAGAATCCACTTTTTTTTTTTTCCCCTGATTACCTAGAAACAGTTACCCAGAGCTTGAGAGAGGAACTCAAGAACTGTTCCTGAAACTATAAAGACATATTTGTTAAATAACTGGACATTTTGAGTGAAGGTGCAGCTTATTTTCCCTTTCTCCAGATGACTAGCACAATTTCTGATATCCCTAAACTCTTTTTCTTATGGAGGCAGTTGTACAGGTAGAGGAGACTCTAAGAAAACAGTGAGCTTAAAACATTTTCTGCTATGAAAAGAGAGACCTGTCTCAGTAATTTAAGAGAGGAAGGAAAAGATAATAGTGAGAGGTTTTGAGCTGATTAGACTGACTAGGTGGTACTCCTCAATAACACTTAGCAGTTTGATTTTTGTTCTTTCTTTTTTTGGTGAGGCAATTTCTTGAGAAGAATGGACGCAGGCTTCATCTTTTGTTTGTTTTTCAAGTGAACAGTGTTGTCCTCCCTCTTTTCTTGAAAAATGGGGATACAATATTGTGGCTCACGTTTTGTTAAAACTATCAAGATAGCACATCTGTCCTGAAAAGCTCACCTTTGCCAGGGCTGGCTACAGATGCACATACACACACAAGCACTGTGAGCCTGAACCCCAAAGAGCCATTGCAATCTAGGTGGATTCAGTACTGTGTTTCTGTCACTACCCATTCCTCTTTCTACCAGGACGGTACCTGTGTTCCTATGGTCCTCTCTGATGCCTAACATGATGCAATGTCCTGTTCCTCTCCTGCCTTTGCCCCCCTCAGTGTCTACCCCATCCCAAGGGCTTTGTGATGCCTATTCTTGCATTTCTGTTCTTCCTGAAGATGCAGGATTTTACTCCCTGCCCTTCTGTTTGCCTTCAGTGTGCCTCTTGTGCCCTTCTGCAATGCTTTCTTTGGTACATTTAAGACAGGGTGTTGAGTTGCTGCCACCAGAAGGGGTGGTTCTGCTCCCTCCAGAGCCATGCTCCTTGGCATCACTTTTGTCAAGCCCTTTTGTGAGTCAGTTCAAGAGTGTAGTTTTCTGTTGGATTAACAAGTTGGATCAGCTTACCAAGTGGTTTGATGTGGTGCAAGAGAGGGTGTGGACCAGCAGGGCCAGGATTTGGAGAGGGAAAGGCAGGACCACCCAAGTCAGAATAGTAAGCTGACTCAGTCATGTCATGTAACTTTACACTTACTTACTTCATATTATGTAACTTGACCCATTTCTACTTTCTTTCTGACTGAAGAAACGCTTCTCATTTTGAAACTGTATTGAGGGAATCAGCAGATCCAAAGTGCAGGATATTCTGTACCAAGACAGGATAATGGCTAGCATCACCTGATTCTGCTAAGGATGCAAGGAGAGGTGTTTCAGGCTACTGATGGTGCAAACAGCATGCCAGGGACTCAGATTTTGTAAGTTTTTGTTTGTTTGTTTGTTTTTCAGGTTTTAGTAGTTGAAAGGTTCTGGCTGTTGATTATAATAGTTCTTGATATTTTAGAACTGAACAAATATGGTATTAAAAATTGTGATATTGATGCACACTCATTGTGATGGCATTCTCTGTCTTCTCATTCATCCTATGCTTACAAGCACAACCCTCTGTGCAAATACTCTTGGACTAATACCAGAGTAAGATATTTCATTGTGGTTTAAAGCGCATCCCAAGCAACTTACACCAAGGACAGATATTTGCTGAACCAGGAATGCTAGTAGTAGATGTAAAGTAATTTAAATTCCTGTATTATGATGAAAAATTGTTGTCTCCCCCTTGCATGATTTAAACTGAGACGATTCATTTTATCTCTTTCAATGGGCATTCAGATGGCACAATGCTGCTCATGAATCCACTGAAACATAATGTTGGAATTTTACACTGGAAAACTTTTACAAAACAGTACTGAAATATTAAATCCTGGAAGCTTAAGCTTACAAGGATTTTGTTCAAGCACACAGCTGAATTTGTCTTATTAACATCTTTGATTTGTGTTCAGAGTGATAGTGTGTGCTACAGAGCTGTAATTAGGACTGGGTTGTGTCTGAGTCTTGCTATCATTCTGCATCAGTTTGTCATTGTTAGAGTCACCTGAACCTGTTCCTTGCTCACCCAGTTAGCTAATTAGTGACCTAGAGAAAAGGTACAAATTTATTGGTACTAGAAGAAATGGCTCTTCATCCACTTACAGCACAATGGAAGATGATCACGCTTATCTTGTCCGGAGGTGGATTTCACCTTTTTCCTTACTGTTGCATTAGGTTTATATTTTCTCCCTGGAATTATTCTCTCTTTTTTGTTGTTGTTTTGGGTGTGTTTTGTTGTTTGTTTATTGGGGGGGGGGTGTGGGGTGTGTATCCTTAGATTGTTGGTAATGCTGGGATCATGCTCAGGAGTTTTCATTAAAAGGGAGATTCCTAAAAAGGATTTCTCAGAGCTTCCTCCCTGTGTGATTGACTTCTAAGTGGAGGGGATAGGCAGACAATAGATAGAGACTGTCCTCACCTGTTTACCAGATTGTTCAAATGGTTGTTGAAATTCACATGGGAGACAGCACTCCTCCCCTTGTGCAAACACATCCTCCGACAAAAGCCATGTGCTGTGGGCAAAAGTAGTCAAGGGCTTGCTGCCTTTTTCGTTTTTTTTAATAAACAGCAACTTAGCAGTTTGAGAGGCTGAACATGGCTGGCTTGTATACACACAGACTCGTGTTTGTGGATATGCTCATCCTGTGAATCCAGCCTGACTCCTACCTTATTATAGCCACAGCAACTATTTCTCTGCAATTTTAAAGCATACTCTGTATTTAACTTGTGACATGAATAAAAGAAGTGCTGAATCATATCTTTGTGGAGCAACACTCAGCGGTGCATTTGTTAATGGAACCTTATTTTTGATTTAAAAATATCAGCCTCAGTCTTTTAAGGAAAAACTACAGCATAAAGCTAAAAACAGTTTTTCTTCTCTGTTATCTTAAGATAGCACTGAATCGCAGGCTTAGGACAAAAATGAATTGAGAATATGGATTCATGCTAGAGAATCTGCCCCAAGCACGTCAAGAAGAAAACTTTTCAGAGGTTCATGAACACCAATATATAACATCAAATGCATGGCTGACAGACTACATATTGTACTGCAAAGGTTAAGTGATTGTTAGAGGCTGGGCAAAGCTTAGAAGCAAGGTGCAAGCTTGTTTCCCTTTGTAAGCCTTCAGAGCAGTTAGATGGGAGCTCTTCCAGAAAACTCTCTGGAAACTTTCATCTAGCCTCAGTGCTCTATAAATAGAGGAGGTCTTCATCCCTGAGGAGGTTTTGCAATGTCGTTGTGTGGGGGAGTGCTGAGCTCTGATGGAGATAGAGGAAGCAGAACTGTGGAGCAGTGTAGTGGCACCAGGAATGGGAACAGGATCTCTTTCATTGTGAGATGAGGTGTGAGGACAGATTGAGAGGAGAACGATTGAGATGTTAAGGTGCTTCCCAAGAATGTGTGTGTGCACAGAGAAATTCCCTTAGGTGCTATGCCAAAACTACTACCAGCAGTGTGGAAAATGCAGCCACAGTGACTGTCAGCTGCTAATGACAAAAAAAGATACCTGCCTCAATCCGTCAGGAAACTCTTCTGAAGAGGGGATCTTTCACTCTCCACAACAAATGGAGAAGTGGTTTCACTGGGACCAGTAAAAACAGCAATACATGCTGTAAGAAATGCTGTAGTTTACCACATAGAAGTTATTCAATTGCTCTGATGGACTGTCATAGGTGTGATGATATGTGACAGAGTAAATAATCACAAACATAACTCTAGACTAAGTCCCAAGAGCAAAACACTTGGAATTTTGTTTCTGAAAAATATGTAAATATAGAAGGAAACCAGGTGACTGTTACAGAAGCTAGAAGAATCTGTCCTAACACTCTCCCTTTTCATTAATACAGGCCCCTTGATTGTGATGGTAGACTAAAAAGCATTGTCTTCCAGAATTTAGCTACAGTGTATTTTCCAAGATTAGCTACAGTTTAAATGTGGGGGGTAAAATTGTGTATGGGTAAAGTTTCATGCATTATTTTCAAAATAAACAACTTTAAAAAATGGGATTGAAAAAGGAAAATTTCACTCTGACTTCTGATAGCTCAGCCTCAGGGCAATATCAAAATCTTGTATACTATACATTTGAAAGAGGCATACTCCATTACTTGTTTGGTTACTTTTAGGGGAAAAAATCTGAAAATGTAAAAAGAAGCTTAATTTTGGCTAAGATCAGTAATTTGGACTGAACAAGGCTAATTTTGGAGACAATATTCTGTCTACAGATGAATGAAAAATGAAAGCGAACTATTTTCCTGTTCACAGATTGCATATTGATCACTGGTCTATAGATATGTTATTTGATCTTGAAGATCTTTGATATGCAGTCTTTAAATGTTTTTCTTCCTGTCAGTAGAGTTTCAGAGTTAAAAGAATTTTTTATTTTACTGATGTAGAAACAATATGGAAATAATAATAATATAGAAACACTGAGCCATTGCCCTACTAGGTTATCATTCCTCTGCCTTCCTGAAAGTGTCATCCAGCTACAATTTTTTTAAAGGTGAGGGAGATGCGTTTTCTGTACCAAAACTGTAAACTTTCTGTACCAAAACAGTAAAACACGCACTTCTTGTAGTGTGCTAAGGTTTTATGGTAAAATTTTAAGATCAGACCATAGACAGGCTAGAATGTATGATACAATGTACTAATTATAAGGTAAATTACAAGGAGAAAAACCTCACAAAACCAAAACTGATGACAAATCACTTGGTCACGCTTAGCTTCTAAGTAATTGGGACAAAATGTAGAAATGGGAGGGGATTTGTAACACTGTCATACACTAGCTCCCAAAAACTTCCCTTTGCTTTTTCATTCCACCGAGCAAAATCATCCTTGCATATCCTAGCCTTCTCCAACTGAATCATCTATGCAATCTCAAAGGTCAGAATGGAAAGTGTTTTCTTCATGCAAACAAACCTGTTCACACACACAAGATCTAAGTAGTCACTCCAATGTTGGTGTAATCCCTCTGAGCAGCTTCTCAGTCACCCTAAGGTTGTACTCTTGAAGTCGTGCACACATAGCTGTGGGCAGTGGTTTTAAGAATATTTTGTTACATTTTGCTAAGTACTGAAATACATTGTTCGTAAATTGGTCCGTCTGCGTGCTGTGTTGCTTGCTGTGAGAGTACCTGAGAAAGAAGGGAGAGGCTAGAACTTGTTTTCAAGTGGTTTATTGACTATTAAACTCATAGCCAGAATAAAAGCAGCAGCAAATAACCTGATCTGTGTGTTAAAACAGTGCGCAGTCTCACCTTCTCCCTCCTTGCATTGTATTTCCTATCTAGGTCACTGTGCAGTATAAGGCTGTTGATTTACCAGATAATGTTTCCACACATTGCCCCAGACATGGTGATGACAGGCAGGTTTTCAGGCTGTTTATGCAAATCACGAGTGTCCTGAGCCTACTCCTGGCACAAATTTTACCTTCCTCCTTGCTGCTTTGGTGCCTAGTACAGCTTGCCCAGCCTTATGGATGGAATTGGCTATACTGACATCTAAACACCTTTGTAGATAAAGCCATCATGCTGTCAGCCTGCTAAACATAAATTCCATCACTACCCTGCAACTGCTGTGTAATTAAATGTTCTGCTACACATACTCTGGCTTAACGAGTTTTATGAGTCATGGTGGCAGAGAGAGAGTCCCCAAAAACAAGAATGGGCACAAACACCCTCTTGATAATTATCTTATTTAGAGAAAATAAGGTTCTTGTTTGTACAGAGAAGTCAACACCAGGTCTCCTTGGATCCCTTGTCAGAGTATCTCACACTGATGCCAGCTAAGGGTACCTGGAGAAAGTGATTTTACAGTCCCAAATTACATACAGCAGCAGTACAGGCACTCGCTAGGAAGCAGTTTGTTTGCGGCATATTGGTTTGAGAGCACTTGAGAAGGAAGGAAGAGGTGAGAACTTGCAAATTCTGTGTTCCCATAAGCTCAACCCCAAACCCATCTACACCACAGGACATGTATTGCACGTAGGAGGAGAGCATTGCTAGGCCCCAGTTGTCAAGATGTGTTTAAACATCACCAAAACAATTTCTCACTACCTGCAAGCAACTGGGGACAATGAAAACAGCTGGTGTGAGAAGGCAGCTCAGTGGCATCATCCAGGGGAATGCACTCTGCGTGGCCAGGGTCATCTACACCACCTGCTTTCACACCCTGTTGTTCCAGGAGGGAGGGAGTGTGCCCTTGGCAGCATGTGCAGGATGGTGTGGCTCCACCTGGTTGACCCCAGGTGGACTTACATGGAACCTTCTCCATGGCTGCCAATGGAGAGAAAGAAGTAGTCAAAGAGCATGTAGGGATGAAAAGGTGTTGGGCACACCTGAAGTTCCTCTGACCAGACTTGCCCTCTTGGTGTAGCTTGCACTGAACGCAAGAAGCCAAAGGCAAGTCCTGGGTGCATGGGGTGGATCACCACAGAGGTGTATAAGACAGTCTGGAAACTCCGGGTCTGTCGGCTGAGATTACCACTCACCCAGCACTCAGGCACACACACCCCACGCCAGCTTTCCTTGACCTATTTACTAGCATTAAACTAGATACAGGCAGACCTTGTGTTTCAGCTGCCTGAGCTAGCAAACTCACTTTGATTCCAGAGGACGGGGGGAAGCATGCACAAGCAGTTTTGCTGACAAACCTGGGAGGGTAGTGGTAGTTAGGAGGAGAATGGTAACAGCCAGGGTGGGATTGGACTGGGGTACTGACACTTCAACAACAGCTGAAAGAAGATTTGAGTCTTCAGGCTGGTTGGGTCCATATGGCTGCTTACAGGCTGTGGCTGCAGACAGGCTATGACTTAATAAGCCAGGCTTTGAGTAGAGGTGTTCCCTTCCTCTCCCCATGCTACCCCAGGGGGTGCTGCAGCTGCCCCAGCAGCCTGTCTGCCCCTCCCGTGGCTGCCTTTTTCTCTCCTGGGACTCTGAGCATGGTGTGCTCATACAGGGACTGTTCATACTGTGCCAGCTCCTGCCCAGTGTTTGCAGCAGTACACAGCATAAATGACAGGGCTCTGTGCTGTTCCCCAGATGGGACAAGAATCAGCCTCTGCTGCAGCCCCTCTGCTTACCTTGTCCTTTCACCTTAAGCTCTTCATCTATCTGGGTCCTATTGCAAATGCTGAACTAAACCCTTAATTCCCCTGAGCAGGGATGGAGGGTTAAATCAGATGAAAGATTAGAGTATCTTAGCAGGATATATGCTCAACTAAGGGTCCTGGGTCTGTAACTAAAGTCGAAAAGGCCCCCAGGCAGCTGGCTACACCCCTGGTGGTGCCAAGACTTGCTAGGCAGCTGCCTGTGTGAGCTGCTGGTCCCTGCTCATAGCCAGAGCTGCTGCTCTCTGTTCAAGACCAGGACCCCAGCCTCATTTGGTGGGCATCCTAACCCATTGGCAAGAAAAGGTAGCACATTAAATACTTTGCAAAACCCTGCAAACCTGAGGCAGATATCTGACCTGCAGAGTAGGATTCACACACAGCCTGTTCCTCCAGACACAGACAGTTTGTTGCTTCTCCCCTTTTCAGTCCTCCAGGCACTTTTTGAGGTAGCCAGCAAAGCACATGCTTGAGGTACTGGCAGAAGAGAGAGGCCTGTGCAAGCAAGAAACATGGTCTGTATATGAGAAGCATGGGAGGTCTGGCATACAGCACCTTCAGTTTGTACATCCCAGGAAAAATGAAAAAACAGTAAATAAAGCTGTCAGCTTGTTTTGGCTCAGGTGATTGGAGATTGCAAGTAGGTAGTGTGAATTAGTATAATTTAATTTTCATCACTGTCTTTTATAAGCCATAAAGTTCTGCATCTCATGTGACTTAAAATCTTTATGGTCTTCATTTTTGATCTCTTTTTAAACCTTGATATAGCCATGCTACTTTTAGTCTTGCAGACTATTTTTGGATAATATCTACAAGATATAGACTTTTTTTCACTAGCCTGGTAGTCCAAACTGTGCCAGACTCTCCTTCTCTTATACCTTGACTGCTGCAATATCCTTTTTCTGGTTGTGAGACACACACTCATTGACCCTGCAGCTGCATACACATTCACAGAGCTGCTGCAAAAGTTGTTTTCTCTGCTTGATGCTTTGTCACTCCTTTCCACTGACCTCCTTATCTCAGTAAGAGAAGAATTCATTGCAATTTATACAAGTCCATTTATATTGTGGCTGATGGTATTTCTCTGTACATGCAGATGGGCTTCTTTGTACGTGCACAACGGGTGGAGCAACTTTGCTGTGCCTCAGGTTGCCGCAGGAAGGAGCACACCCCTTGGGCCTCACTGCAAATGAGCTGTAGGCTATTGAATCACTGGCAGTGGCTGTTTGTTTCCAGCACCACCTTTCCTGGTGTCCCAAGGCCCCATTGCTGTCACATCAAGGATATGCATCACTCCTGTGATGGGCAGGAGCATGAGGAGCTCTGGGGAAAGCCAGCTACAGAGTGCCAGAATAGCCCTGACACCCCTAGAGCAAATTCCTCCCACCCAGAGCCTAATTTGCTGTGAGTTCCAAGTTGTCTCAAGAAACAGGTTGTCAAGGAGAGGCTCTAGGACAAAGGGCCTGGTTTTAATTATTCTAACCCATGATGGGCCTCTCAGAAGCAATCTGCAAATTCAAGTACCCCAGAGCCCCTTCTTCCCTTTTAGATCCTACATAGACTCTTTCTCCTTCATCAGCTCTCCCATCTCTGCTGAGATGTGTGAGTTATCTCTGGGGCTTATTTTAAGGAATACTATGGTACTGATCTGGAGTTTTTTCTAAGGTGTGTGCCATGCATGTGAAAATATTGTAAGGCTGCTCTCCACAAGCATAGATTGAGTTTCACCAATTTTAAACCATCAAACACACCTACTTATCTTTGCTTTGAAAGCTTTCTGAGCCTATCTCCATTCTTTCCAGGACAAAATACAAGGTGAAATCCCACCTTCAAGGAGATGCCCTGTATTTCCCCATACTTAGATTTTATCCCTGCAACTTTGTTCTCTTTATCATGCTCCCTTTTGCTTTCAGGAGATGCCCCAGGGAATATCTGCTTCCCAGAAGTTCCTGAGACCATCTGTAGTCAAACTGGCAATGGTAAGTCTCTGGGTGTCCCACTGCCCCTTGGGCTGGCCAGGCAGTGATACTGCAGGGCTACTGCACTTCTAAGTGGGAATGACATTAAGTGGTATCACATCCTGCTCAATTTCTTTGCATGCTGCCAACAAGATTAGCTTGGATCTTAGAAATGAAAATAGACATATACAAGCTATAAGTTCATGCAGATATTTATACAGATTGCTTAGGAAATAAAGATCCCAACCCTGATAAAAATAACAGAAGAATATATTCTGTATTATTTTGGTGAATTCTGTTCTCTTATTGTCACACAGAATTTGCCTTGCAGGCTATTGTAGGGCATAAATTTATTTTGTTTTAAGATAGTAGTTTCTTTCTTCCCCAACCATATTCTAATATTTGCATTATACAAAATAAAATAGTTTAGACATTTTAGCTTGTCTGTGCTAGAAAGGGTACTGTTACAACAATGCAGAAGTAATCATTCACACCTATTGTGCAGACAACTTGAAGACATTTCATAATAGAACAATTCCAAAGTAAAAACTGGAAGAAATTAAGTGGTATAAGTCACCTCTCCATCATCCAAAGAAGGGATTTTGCCAGCATAAACGAGTTTGGTTACAAAACCTCACAGTTCTTACTGTAATTATTATACTAGGAAAACTTGTAGATCCAGACTGCCTACAAAAACATGACTGCAGCAGCCACCAATATCCCGAGGACTTGTTACACTGAAGTCTGTTGTAACTCTTGATTTTATTGAAAGTTATTCCAAGAATGACTTTGTCCGACTGAACTCGATTCCTTTTCATAACAGGAGTGTAAAGTGCTCTTCTAGTACAATCACATATTCCAGGGAATATGTAAAAAGTAAAATATTTTTTATGCTGGGGGTAGGGACCATGCAGTGAAAATGAATCATTTCTGCATTGGAAGTATGCCACTCCAGTAAATATCCAACCTCCCACCAGCATGCTGCCCTCCTTATTTTGCAGGCTTGTGAGATTTTTACAGCCCCAGGTGGCCTCTTTTTCCCTCCTAGATAGTGCAACTCGGCCTCACAGCCAACACAACAGCTAACCAGAACTTTTTTTAGCTTGATAAATATATCTGTGTGAAGGCATTGTGTGGCATGTGTGAATCCAAGTGGGGCCAAGGTGCGAGCTGGGCAGCACGCAGCCCAGGGCTGAGGAAGCTCTGTGCCAGGCAGGAGGAACTCTGTCCCTCCCAGCACGTAAGCAGGGGGAGCTTACAGCACGTAGGGCACAGCCATGTAAATCCTTCTCAGCTACACGACTTCCCAGCCTCACGTTTTAGTTTCCACCCAGTGCTCAGGTACCTCGTGCTGGGCATGCCAGGTTGCCTGCAAATGGATGGCCTGGGGACAGCCTGGGCACCTGGCCCCACACTCAGCCTCAGCTTTTTTCCTTTATCTGGGCTCTCCTATCTGCTCTGATATGTTATGGCTTTTCTAAGCCTGACAGAGAAATATAAGCACCATCTTCCCTCCACCAGAAGAAATGAAGCTGTTTCTGGGCCTCAAGGCAGCAAGACAGGGGGAATGATCACATAAGTTGGCTGTCACTGGTGGCAAAGTAAGCAGCTGGAATGGTGGTGGTTTTCCTAGGTATTTTAGATAGATCAGAGCTTGGGAAACTGGAATGGGAGGGTACAAAGTACTGTCTTGCTCTTTCCTCTGCTGTTTCCCCCTCCTGTGATGGCATTAGGACAGCATAACCAACTCTCCAAGACCTTCTGCCAGCTCCCTGTAACAGCCTGACTATTTCTATGTTCTCTTGAGTGGTATGAGACAGTCCCAATCCTGGCCTTTTATCTTTGGAGTGGCAAAAGTCAACTTTGCCAGTTCAAGTGGGCAGCCAAGAGAAATTGCTTTGGCCAGGCAGACCCAACCAGGTGCCCTGAAGTGCAACACTCCCTGGGTCCACTCTACCAAGCACCACACAAGGCATTGACATGTTTTGTTACCTTCACTTACGATGAACACTGACCCATTTCACTTTATATTGCAGCAGCCTAGGAAAGTGTAGTCAGTGATTGCACCTCACCTAAGAGAACAGTAACAAATTAAACTCATTTAAGTCAGACCTTTGCACTTGTCAGTCAGCAGTTTTGCATGCAGCCGAGTGATGCTCAGACACCATAGATGATATGACCTACCTACGCAGCGTCATGTGGTTCTAGCTTTGACTGTCATTGCTGTTTCCTCTTATGTTTGGGATGATTTTCGAGATGGTGCTTCGTTGCCAGGGTGTGTGTAGCTCCACAGGATCAATGGTGAGGAAAGCCTGTTTCACAGGCTGACTTCTGGCAGGTGCTTCACATATGGTTGGCTCAGACCTGACTTAGCACCAAATGTGACTTAAGAGTGTGTCCCTCACTGCACTGGGCAGGGTGTGGGCATGTGCATCTGGGCAAAGCAGGTGCAAACCACTGCCATTCATATGTAGAAATAGCCCTCCTCAGGCACCAGGGGATGTGTCACTTGGGGTGCTTTGCCTCCCTGAAAAATCATGCCTTGGGGTTCCTTTCACTCCCTTGCTTGAGTGAGGGGGAGTTTGCTTTAACGTGGTCAGGTTGAAAACTTCAAGTGGTTTAGGAGTTGCTTCACACACAGCTCAGCTGTCACAGCTCAGCAGTAGCTGCCTTCAGGGGAAGGGGAGAGTGGGAAGTGAAGCACAGACACCCTACAGCTGTAGGGTTCTATCTGTGTGGCTCTGCCTTTGGCTGTTTTCGTAAAACAGTGCAAAGTTTACACATTTCAGTATCTGCCCTGTGCACATATTACTGATTTGTTAAAAGCCTGCTGGTTGTTCCCCTTCATCTGTTATGTGCAACTACAGTTTATCCTAATTTGGTGTTTGGAAAAATCTTGTCACTCAAATTACACTAGCAGAAGGTGAAAGTAAGCAAGGAGGAAACAAGGACAACTGCATATATTCCATGTGGGTAGATTATTTGTTCTTTTCCTGTAGAACAACTCTGGATGTTTTTCTCACTTTAAAAAAAACCCCAACCCCCCCCCAAAACAAAAAACAAACACAAAAACAAACAAAAAACCCAACCAAACAAAAAACCAAACAAAAACAAATAAACAAACAACAACAACAAAAACAAAAAAACCAAACAAAACAAAAAACCACACAAAAAAACCCAAAACAAAGAAAAGCCCGACCACCAACCGAGCCCCAGACCTCTGGCTAACTACCAGCTTCAGCTACATCGGACATACCCAGCTGTATGCATGTAGCTGAGTGATGCCATCCCAGAGCAGGGCACATTCCAGGGACTTGGCTGTTTGAGATTAACTGTCTCTTTCATCAGCTTGGCTTGGACTACTGTTGCTGTTGATCATGCAATGCAAATCTTTCTGAGAAAGACTCTCAGGCTATTGATTACAAAACATAGACATTTGGACAACCACCAGATAGGATCCAAACCTATGTTGTGGGCTCTTGTTGCCCTAGATAGGAACTGTGTTATTGATCACAGCCAAATATGAAAATATGCCTCCTTTGCACTATGCAATGTTGAATATCTAGTGAAGCAAGATGAAAATTATCATTTATGCCACTTGGGGGAAAGAGCTCTGCCAGAACGTGGGAGGACGTACTCTATCTAACATCCTACCTAACATTAGCAGCTGAGAGCAACAAGCAGGAGAATTACAACACTTTGCTTGTGAAACATCATGCGAGAAACAGAAGGGTGTGGATTTATCCACACCTCATTTTAGGTGTCTAAATGAAGCATCAAAATGAGGAGCAAAGTCGTCCTGGGCACTTCCTCAGAGAGAGAGATGGTTGAGATTTTAGGAGGGATAAATTGCTTTAAGCAGGCACCTCTCTCTCTCTCTCTCAACCACAGAAGACCACAGGGAGCTGCACTGCTCACCTCCTCACTGGCTTCAGCGAGGGAGCAGGGTGGCAGAAACATTGCCTGAAGGGAAGATACTGGTAGTTGTTTGGGGCTCCTCTTAAGGAAGGGAAGAGGGAAATTCTAAATGATTGGCTCAGGATTCCTCTGGCAGGGGGACAGCCACAGCCAGCAGTAATCAACATGTACAGCAGATCCTGTTATCTCCTGCCCAGAGATGTGCTCCGGAGGAAGGTTGTTCTGGGACAGTCCCCATGAGGTAAGAACCTCCTGTGATGTCAACCCTGAAGCTCTGCTGATTTACACTAGGATGAAAATAGCCCTCAGAGGTTTCACACTAGTGAAAGGCCAGTCAGGGACATCAGGGCCAACATATAAAGGAGTGGGTGAAATAGCAACTTTTCTGTCTGTGTGCAGGAGCTCTGCTTTAAAGATAGACTGCTGAACTATTTATTGTGACAATTGTCTGTCCCCTTTGCAAAGGAACAGGTTTACTTCTGAATGCTATCACCATCAGAGTAGGTACTGGGCAGTTTTGAGAAGCCTTGGGCCCAGGCCAGGACTGTACTGTGGTAACAGAAATTTAAAACAGCCCTGCCCCATATTCCCTGCCTTCCGCAAGCTTGCTCACAGTGTGTTCCCAGCTTTCTGTGAAAGCTGGCAAGATCCCCTTCTCAAAAACCAGGGGACTCCTGGATTCCAGTAGAGCTGACACTCTCATGAGCTGTACCTATGGACAAGTTCTGTGCACCTTCTTGATGCCAACATGTGCAAAGGAAAAGTCAGCCTAACCTTCCCAGCAGACTCTGCTTTCCTGGGGTGCAGGGGACACCCTGCAGATACCCACTTCTTCCTCTGGCCACAGAAAGCCACTGCTAGCAAGGAGGGAGAGCAGAGAGAGGGGTGGCTTCAAGAAGTATTTGGAAAAGTTCCAGTTCTTGCAAGGCCAGTACCACACTGAAAGAAAAAAGGTAGGTGGTTTAGTAAACTTGGCATGGCCAGCAATAACAAAGTGACAAAGGGCATTTTCCTGCTGGTCAGCCTCAAGCTTGGGAAGGAGGGGCAGGTGCACCTGCATGTCAAAGCAGTGGTGATGAAAGTGTGCATTGCTATGAACATCCAGAAAGCCAGTCTCCAAGAGATAATCAATGACTTTGGAGATCCAAGGTGAGCTGAGTACCTCTGGAGCTCCAGATGAGCTGGTACAACTGACAGAGTTTACAGTCCTATTGCCTGACCCTCACTCTCCTCTGCCTCTTCTTCCTAGAAGGAGGCTTTGCAGTCCAAAAATATGAAAGAGTGTTTCTGTCTTGTTCTTTAGCACTTGACAGTCTGACATGGTCAACATAGTGTTTTTAAAGTAGTTGGGTCCAGAAAAGATAATGTTAATCCTTTCAAAATACATATTTCTTTCCCCCTATGGGGAACGGCCCTATGGATGCGTAGCCATAATGTGGATAATCAGCAGTAGCTGCGTGCCTCCCCTTCCTTCTCCTCTCCCCAGGAGCCTGCATGCACCTCCCTTTCAATGGCAGTGGCGTGCGTGCTTTGGACAGAGCAGGTGCTTGCTCAGGCACGTCCCCACAGACACTGGTGCTGCCAAGCCAAGAGCAGGGCACGCTGCAGTGCCAGGGCAGGGGCAGAGAGCAATGAAATGGCTGGGGCAGAAATGCTTCACAGGGGCTCAGCAACCTGCCTGCCTCAGAGCCTGCTCGTTTCCTGTCGCAGTGGCAGAGGAAGCACCTGGGCTGGAGAAATGAGCTGTTTAACTGCTGCCTAAGACCAAAATGAAGAACGCCTCTGGAAAACTGGCAGCTGGAGAAAGAGAAGAGGATTTTGTATTTTGCACACCACTGTGAGAAAAGGGAGTGACCTTCCTTGAGGGCTGGGAGACAGAGGTTCAAAGATTTGCCTCTCAAATCTGTGCAACCGGTGAGACACCAGCTTGCCTAAGACCAGAGCTCAGGAACGCCTTCCTGGGACACCACCAGCAGCTGCTGTGAGGACAGGAGCAGGGACAGAGATGGGAATTGATTCCTTGGAGCACTGATCCTGGCCCAGGTCACTGCAGGCAGCCACGTGGTACAGACTCTTTGGAAACTGAATAGATCTCATACTGAAAAGCAGCACATTTGCTGCTGTCTTCCTCTGTGGGTAGCAGTATTTGCCACGCCTCGGGTAGCTAGAAATTTTCCTCTGATTTCAAGACTTGGTCTGTTGATGACCAGCTTGCAGTCAAACATTTTTGAGTCAGATTGTCCTTCAAGTTGAACAGTTTGACTTTCTCCCTCCTGTCCCCCCACAGTGTTTATGGTGAGAAATCATAAGCTCTCTCATCCTTTACTTTGCTGAAGTTCTTCCAATGTCTTATAGAACAGGCTGTCTATTCCCTGTAATTTTCCTGGATATGTCTTCACAGCACCTCTTTCAGTTTGAATGCTATCTGAAAATAGATCTAACTGGAATGGTATACAATATTCCAGATGAAGTTTCTGCAGTATTTTTTCCACAATGCAATTAGAATATTTTCCACTGCTTTTCTGTCTGATTTTTATGACACCATTTGACTCTATTTGTATAATTTCATCTGTGAGGGATCTCTGCCTGTAATATCCATAACTTTTTGCATACCAGCAACACCCTCCAGCTGACTACTGTTGACAGATTTCATCACATATCAGTCATGTTTCACAACACTTCTGGGTTTTTTAAAATATCTAGACTGTCAGAAAAATACTTAAAGTCCTAAGACTGGTATTTGTGGAACCCCCTCATCCCAGCACAGCACCTTTCCAATGTAAATTATCTTCTTCCCTTAAAGCAGTTCTTCACTGCTTTACAGTTTGCCACCTAATCTCCATCTTCTCCAGTTTGCCTTACAATCACCAAAGTTGTGGCACTGAATCAAATGCTTTACTGAAGGCCAGTAGGTAAGACCTAATGTGTTACCTCTGCCTAAAGAGAGATTGAGTTAATCACATCTAAGAAAGTTAATTGCTTAGTTTGGAGTGAGGTAGTTTTGAAAAACCCACCTTGCATCTTATCCTGTTTCCCAGCTACTTATTACATACAATTTGTAGTTACTCATTCTCTAAATTTGTTCTAACACTCTTCATATGCAGTTGGTGGGTAATCTGGTGAGGACATGTTCCATACACTTTCTCATAAATCAAATACAGGATTTTTGTGTGGCAGATCTAAATAATATGCTATGCCTACTTGTGTTGTCATCAGCTTTTAACGTGGTCTGGTTTTAACTCTTATCAGTCGGGTGAGCGCTTGCTTATGAAGATGTAGACAGATTCACTGACCTTATTCAGGACTTTCCATAAAGGTTTTATGTGTTTTCATGTATTTTATGCTTTAGTTCTCAGGTTGTGCATTATGTGAATGCTTTGTGCCCTCAGGCTCTTGGGAGAATGGGTTGTAAAATTTGTAAGGAGTTGCTTGGCTGACCGTAGAATATAAAATTAGCGTTTGAAAAGTGAGAGCAAAACAGCCAGCGTAAATGCAGTTTCTCCTTGGAGTCACTCAAGTTTTTTGACAGCTGCAGTGTTGCAGGAGCAACTCAATGTCATGGGAACACGGGAATTTGTTTTCATCAGAGAGTTGCTTTCCTTGCCAAGCTGGCAGCAGCTATAGATGAAGCCTTAACAGGGAAACACTTTCATACTGCCTGTGGTAGGAGGGGAGTCCTCTACAAATGACTAAGTGACAGAATAGTGACCTTCACCTTCTGATCCTCTTCCATCTCCTCACTGCCCTTGTCGCGTTTTGGATTTTTTTTTATCCTCTACTTATCAAGATGCTGGATGGCAGTGAACACAGAGATGCCTAAGGATTTGCACATTGCAAGGGCAGAATTCACAAGGTGAGAAAAACAAGTATTGTGTAATGCTCAGTTTTCCAACTCAACAAAGCTAAGGTGTCCTTCAGTCCTCAAGCTGCTTCCTACAACAATTCTGAGGATCATCCCCGCAGCCTGCTCTGAGTTATGGGATATTCTGTAAGAAGTTAATTTTTAACTTTGATCCTGAATCAAGCCTCTGTCACTTAGGGGCTAAACATCTCTATCAGTTAGGTGATCCACTGTGTTTTGTCTACGACAGGGAGGGGAGAGAGATTCCTTGAGGTTAAGCATGTAATTTAACAATCCTGGGGGGACACAACCCAAGATAAGAGTTCGAAGGGATGCTGATGGCCAGCCCAGTGATAATGTTTGTTTTTGCAAGTGTTGGAGGGTGTGTTCCCCAGACATGTGAGGAAACAGAAAAAAAACCCGTATTTGCAAAGGTGAAGGGGAGGTCAATGAGATGAGCATTGCAATTATTTGCTAGTATGGGCCCCCTCAATGTTCTCTCTCTAGAGTACAGGTAATAACAAGGAAAATAATCTGGAAAAAGATAACTATGGCCCTGTTGATTTAGAAATACACTGAAACACTCTCTGATTTTTAAATCCTATTTCAAAATTCCTGCAAATAGACTAAAACTTCTCTGCCACAGATATTTATGGGATGGTCAAAACACAGTAATTCATGTTTTGAAGCATGCTGTCTACTTGTATTTGAGATATTGCTGTCGATATTGCTGTCATATATATGGTTTAATCCACTTCTCACACTGCCAGGTACATAAGGCAGATATCTGTCATCACCAACACCAGTCCCCTGAAGATGTTCAAGCTGCTGATTTGCAATGTTGCTGCTTTAGTCATTATTGTGTTTCCTTGTGTTCCTCAGGGTCACTGTCTCTTCTTTCCTCTTCATGTTGAAACAGGGCTTGTTGAAGGACCTGGTTATCTGGCACTCTCAAAACATGGCCAAGGTCAGTCTGTTTTCTCCACTGTACTGTTTGTACAGCTGTGGGTAATCACGCAGGCTCTGAAATCTCAGCATTCCTTTGGCTCTCTGGCTGCTTTATGATCACTGTCCCCCCGCAGGCATCCGCATTGAAAGCACTTTGATTTCTGGGGAATAGACATGTTCTTCCAAGACTTCAACTTGTACAGGTGTATGTGTAATGTATATTTAATAAGGGTGGCTCAAAAGAGCTTACAGAGAAGCTTAGCGTTGATGCTGATGACTTCCATATGGGATGTATCCTTGCCAGGGGAAGAAAGAAATTATTTCACCCATTTTGATACCATATTCCTGGACCAGTGAGTAGAGATATGCAAGCCGTGTCTAGTATCCTCAAAGGACCCATGTTCCAAGCTTACCCTATTTTGTTCATTACCCTTACCTAGTCTGTGGTAAACTTACAAACCATTAACAGACACATTTAAAAGGCTTTAGGATTAATGTTTTGGTTATTACAGTTTTCTAAACAAGTACTGATTGCCTGGGATTTGTTGGAATAGACTGATTTTCCTGGAGGAGAGAAAATAAAAACTTTGTGCTGACTTTTTAAAGGTGAGGTTATAAATGCATATAAAATTTTTATTAATTCACTCTCTGGGGCCTTCACACTGTGACAGAACCATAAAATGTTCAGTCTGTAATGAGTACAGTTTTATTATGATTTCAGTTTTCCAGGTCAGAGCTGATCATACAGCACAGCACTCAGGAAGAGCAGGGCCTGAATTTTGGAGACACCTGATTAAGTAACAGCCTGTGACCAAGTCACAGCATTAGCATGTGTATGAAAGTTTCCATAAGGAGGTTTTCAGTCCTCAGTGTCTTCAAGGTTATCACCCATGACACAAAATTACATTATTAGACTACTACCTCTTCTCCAGCTCGTTTTGAAAGGACAAGGTCTGTAACACTACTGCACTTCCTCTACTCATCTCTAATTCTTTGTTTTGATGCAGCTGTATCAAAACCATCCCCTGAGACCAAGCATAAAAATTTTGGTTTCTGTGTCTGGACCAACACAGATTTACCTTTCTGCAGTGTATGAGAAGACTCATAAGCCCCCTGTGGCACAGGGGCAGCAGATAAAGCCTGTAAGTGTGATGCCAAAACGCAGTTCCAGAGCACCTGGGTATAAAAGGGCAGAACTAACTGTGTTAGCATTTAAACAGCCAGGGGAAACCTGTCAGTATTGGTCACTGTGACCCACTGGAGCAGAAGAAACTTGGATGAAAACAGCCACTAGGTGTGGGAAAGTGTAAAGCTCTGTAGGAAAGGAGATGGAAGACCACCAACACACTTTGAAGCAAAGGCTTCTTCAATACAAATCTGTAACTGGGACCCCCTGTTCCTGACCCCTCATAATATGGTTAGCTTAACTAAAGCCAATTCAAAAGGCAAATGGCCATTCCCTGTGACCAAACTCGTCATATATGAGTCTCCTTTCCCTTCCTCATCAGGTTTGGAAGGTCCCATGAACCAGACAGAATTCTTCTCCCCCTTCCCTACCAGCCTCAAGGTTCCTGGGCACTGGGCTGACTTCTCCCTTTCTTACTAGCATTGAAGGTCCCAGGCACCCAGATTGTGATGACACCATCACAAAACAGGGAAGTGTGGCAGAACACAGAGCACTGTATATAAAATCAAGCAGTTATGAGACCAAAGTGGGACTTGGACCACACTTGCTGCTGGACAGCAAGACCCATAATCTCCCAGTGGTCCGGGATGCCTCCACCATCATCTGCTTCCTCCAAGTTTTGAGTGAGTGACTCATATTTTTCCACATGTTGTTATTCTATATTATGATTATTATATTGATACTGCAAGCCAAGTATTAAGATTTGACCCATTCTCCAGAGCATCCAGGTGATTAGGAACTGTAAGCTAACCTGTGATACAAATTTTTTGCTAAGCTACTTAAAAATTGTGGTATGCTGATCCCAATTATAAAAATCCTGTTCTGTTCTGGTCACAGAATTTTATGCTATGCTGATCATAAAATTCTGTTTAAAAAATAAAGCTTTAATTGTAATGACAACTTAGTGTCATCGTCATTCCATCCTGTAGTGGTAGGTGACAAAACACCTTTCATGTAAAATCTCTTCTAGCCCAACTGGGAATAAATCACCTAGAGAAAGCCACATACAAATACCTGGGGCAGATGCACCTATTTTTTCAGCAAGGGAAAAAGATTTATTCTAGTGTAAGTAGATCAAGTAATTAATTCTCCAGTCTAATAAAAAGCAACAGATGGCTCTTCAGCTCTGCATTGTGGAAGAGGTCCACTAAGTGGAGTGGCCAACCACAGCCAAAACAGACTCTGATGAAGTCACAGAAGGTCCCTGAGACCAGCAGTACCAACAGAGCCTATGCTCAGGGGGCACTTAATCTCCATTTTCCCCCTATAATCAGCACAGCCTCTCCACATGCACCAGCTGTAACGTTAGTGCTGCAGAAGCCAGAGGGTTTTGCACCAAAGCATGTAGGAGGTGTTTAGTTTGTTTCTTTATCCTGCAGAACAAGGGGAGATTCTTGTTGGGGTTTGGAGTCTGTCACTGGGAGTGGTTAACGTGAGGTGTGCAGGATAGCTTATGCAGGGAAGGTTCCCCTAACCTGTCATTTCTTGTGTGGGTGTGTTTTGCCCTGGAGCAACCTTAACTGCTTTTTTAACAGAACTTTTGGTGGGAATTGTTAGGAAAGCATTTCTCTAACTACCTGAGCCTTGCTGTGTTTTTTTGGCCCTACCTATACCGCAGCATAAAATATTCTGTACATTGGGAATTCTCAAGACTTGATAGTCATCTCAATGGCACCCAATTTAAAGAGAATTATTCCTGATTTACATAGGCATGAATAAGGGCTTTCCATATATAATATAATATATTGCCTCTCTCAGATGTAGACACAAAGGCTATTCTCAGATTCCTTCTCATAGCGAGTTAAGTGCAGATGAATCAGATTAACTCTTTTGCCAAGAGCCATTACTTCCAGACTGCAGCATTGGAGAGGACCAAGAGGGTGAAGGAGAATATGTATTTGGCACTGCAGGGCCCAGGGGGTTCTGAGGGCTGTAGGAACTGAAAAGCATCTGAGATTCTTTAAGGCTTATATGGTGCAGATGAGAGACCTAGGCATGCATTAAAAAATTTAAAAAATAAAAGAAAAAAAGAAAAAAGAATAAAGAAAAAAGAAAGAAAATTCTGCTGTTACGTGATTGGATTTACCTTTTCTGATAAGAGCTACACCTTCAGGTTCCCTCACTTTTGTGACTCCCATAGCTGAAGGAAACGTTTTAGGTTTTCTTTGTTTGCAGCTCTTACTCCAGCAGCATCTTTTCCAAAACTACAACACACTACAACCCGTACCTTTTCTCTGTCCTGCCACTACAGCAGAAAAGCCCAGCATTTAAATGACTGAACCAATCTGGAGCATCTAGAAATAAAAAGGATCATATAATTTCAGTTAGAATCTGGAAGGGGCTCAGACACAGAGCAGGGCATGGGAGAGATGAAGGAGAAAGGTTAATCTCTGCATTTCACTTCTACTGCATTAAGGGTGTTGGTGTTGATGCAAAATAAAGATATTCTCACTGTGAATTCCTCCAAAGCAATCCTTTTATGTGGTTGCCTCAGTAGAATGAAATCTTTATGAAATAGCCAGCACACCCACCCAGACATAAGCCAGGCACTAACTGTTCATGTTTAGAAACAAACTTTCCCCATGGGTACATTATTCATAGCCGGTCACTTGCCAGTTTTCCCTTGGAAGATATAAACTAAGCATTAGGAATAAAGGTGATGCATAGTTTGGTCTCTCTCTTTTTTTTTTTCCAGATGGATGTTGCAGCAAATCTGTGGGTTCTCTCTATCTTTTTTCCACTCACTTGTTTACAAGTCAGCTAAATCAATGGTGCATTCCCAAAGTCTTCCCACTGATCCACTCAAAGGCTGCACCATTGCGTATTATCACTTGGATCCTGCCACTTACAAGGACTGAAATCTCAAATTCGACCAGCAGAAAAATATTCACAGCTTTCAAATATTACTCTGGGAAATGAGGAAATTATCCTCCTGATCCACCCTGCCACTGCTGTGGGCATCTCTGTTGCCTGAGAAACATAATACGTTGTTATTATAACAACTACAGACCAGCTGACCTCCCTCTTCCTTTCGTCAACCAGCTGTGAAACTCCTTGGTTATGGAACAGTCTCAAATTGAACATCTGACCCCAGTTTATGCAATTCCCCTGTGACCATTTCATAAGATTTTTGTCACTTCACTTCACCCAATTGTTTGTGGAAAGCATTCACAGTTACACTGGCTAATGGGAATGTTTCGGTGTGACAGCTCTCCCCGTGGCTAAGCCCTCCATCTCCAAGGCAACCTCACAACCTTGCTCTAAGAGTACTACGCCATGTCATGAGATAAAATGAAATCCAAAAGGATACACAGGGATAATTCCAGCTTTAACTATCCATAGTGCTAGTCTGCTTTAGCAGAAACTTTAGGACACATTCCCAGGCTGGTTATTTAAACATGGGAGGGCACCACAAAGATAGCATTTGTCTCTAAAGCTATACAAGCCACATAGGGGCATGAAGAGCTACACGGTGAACTCTGCCAGGGATCCCTGGGACCTTAAACTGTTTCCACAGAGCTACATTAAACAATTGAAGGCATAAAGCCCTGGTGATTTCACGTGTCTGACAAATCACCCAGGTCCTACCTCTGTGCAGCTCTGTTACTTGAAGCTGTAGGTGTTGAAGCAGCTTTGCTGGTGTGATTCTGGAGGTGGACCCACCAGCACACCTCTGTCTGCCCTTCACAGAGTTCAGCTGAGTCAGTGTTAGGCTTGGGCTTTTCCAGGGAAGTAAGGATTCATTCCCCACTCCCTTGAGCGCCTTTTCAAGGAGGTCTCTGCTGATAGTACTGCAGAGGAACAGAAGCCTCGCTGAAGAACATTGTGTAGGACTGTTACTGAAGCAGGTCATTGCCCAAAGCAGCAGACTTCATGGATAAAATTAATGGAGACATTTCAACCCCCCACAGTTGTTTTTGGTTGGTTTGTCCACTCAAAAAGGCACAGATCCTGTCTGGCCCACACACTCATGCTCTGTTCTCACAATCCTGAGTCTCGAAAAACACTTTTTTCCCACGCAAAAACTGAGTTACCAACCTTGTCTTAGGAGCATTGTATGCAACCCATAAGCAACATCTTAGAGAGACCTTAAGTCTCTGAGAAAACCTTGTTGGTTTGTTGTTAGCTTGTTTGGGGTTTTGCCCTACCCTAAATCCTGACACCTCCTTTGTGCTACCATGTTCTCCTTCAAAATGTTGCTATTCTGCCTTCACACTTGCAAAGGTGCAGGTGCCATTCTCTTCAGGCATAAAAAACACATAACTGGAAGGGGAAGGGAAAAAGTTTAATTACCAGCTAGAAGAAAGGGAAAAATACTGCAACGAACCTGTTGCCAAAGTGGTTTAACACTGCCACATTTAAATGGATTGTTTCAGGAAAAAGTCCCAACCAGTTCTTATTCACAACATCCCAAGGATGTCAAACAAGTTGAGTATCTCCATGCACGTGCGAAGTGTCACTGAATCCAACAGAAATCAGCTGAAGACCTGACCTTCACTCCATACAATTGGCTGAAAATTCTCCACTGCTGGGACACATTCAAATGCAAGCACTCTTTCCACTCTCCTGTGACATCAATATAACCAAAACAACTCTGCTTTTTGTCCAAAGAGCTGCCAAGAACAGGGAAATAGCACAGTTTAAAAAAAAAAGAAAAAGAAGTGTATGTGTTTCCAAAAGCAGTTTTGTACATCTTCTAAAACAAAAGGCTGTGCCTGAATGCGTGCAGCGATAACACTGACACAAATAATTTCATGTCCTGATTTTGCCCCATTGAAAGCAGAAATCTCCTGTGCAGCTGCTAGGGCAGCAATCAAGCCGCTGTACAACTCAATATGCAGATCAGGCCTGAGGAAGTTCTGCCGGGATCCTCTTTGTCCTCTGCTTTTCAAGTGTGATTGAAATCTGTTTTCTCAGATTAGGAAATTGGAGAAAGGATTTATGTTACACTGCTGAATAATTTTGGGCATTGCATGACAGTCATGTGTTCTCAGTATTTGAAAATACCAGGTTTTAGCAACTCCTTCTTGGCTGCCTGGAGACTTTAAAGCTCGTTGTCAAACCTTTACTCTCTGCTATCTGAGTTAGGTGCTTTACTGTCCTCCTGAATCTGTTGGCAGATTCACCTGATATTCAGGTTTGCCAAAAGCTGTATTTGTTTATTTGTTAAACACAAAGACCTGATACTGGGCTAGTGTCCCTGCTCCTTCAGAACTCCCAAAGGCTGGTCTCTGCTAACTTCGGACTCTGAAGCATTTGCATTTCACAGCTGGGCTTATCTGGTTTCTAGTAAGGTGCAAGTTCCACCCAAATTTTTTTCCCTGCTCAGGATGTTTATAATCACTCCTGGAGGCTCTTTCCCTCTGTCAAATCAGATCGACCAGTTGACCAACAGATTAAAAAATTATTAAGGGTGGGGAGGAAGGACAGGCACACATGCACACCCACACACAAAGGCTGCGAGCACTCCACCTTTGTGCTCATATGAGCTTTGTTTCCTTGGGAATCCAGCTACTAAAACAGGCAACAGCTGTGACAAGAAATGAGATCTAGCAGCAAAGCAGCAAGACTGATGATCTGCAAACCTTTTGGTTTGGGGATTTGCAAGACCCACCCCTATTTTAAACACATTAGAGGAATGCATCAGGATGCATGTGAAGGGAAGTATGAATCTAGGGGGGCAAGCAGACCTTTTGTAGCTCATCATCGTAAGAACTGATGCATCATCAAGTGCCCTCTGTGCTGGGAAATATTTACAGTGTGGATCCATCTCCCTCATGCTTAATCCTGCAGTGTCTCCTGAGAACACTCACACTAAGTCCCCAGCAGAGGAAGCATAATTTTTACCAGGCCTAATGAAACATAGAATGCAAATAACCTAGGTTTGGGAATTTGCCACCGCTGTACCAGCAGCTACATCTGTTGCTTCTCAGATTTCTTTTCCTGGTATTAGGTAGCTTCACCATCAGATCTTTTCGGTGTACAGTTAGTGTCTCCAGTTTCCAGACCCTGTCTCCGTGTCATCTTCCCTGGCCTCCTTCCCCTGGCACACCACGTGGATGGGCACTAAGGGGAGTAAAGTGGCACTTTGTGCTGCGCTGGTGATATGCTCCCATTCACCTTGCCTGGAAGGAAAGTACCTTGGTCCTGACATGCCAGGGAAGAAAGAGGCACTAAGGACACAGGAGAAGACAAGCAGTAAGCAGAGGGTGCAGTCTTAAGCTGTGCCAGTAAAGGTTTAGGTTGGACATGAGGAGGAATTTTTTCACAGAAAGGGCGATTAGACACTGGAACGGGCTGCCCAGGGAGGTGGTGGAGTCACCATCCCTGAAGGCGTTTGATACTGGAGGAGGCACTCAGTGCCGTGGTCTGGTTAACATGGTGGTGCTCAGCCACAGGTTGGACTCCACAATCTGAGGTCTTCTCCAACCCAACGGATTCTGTGAGAGCACCATGATCCTGATATGCCAAGGAAGAGAGGGCCAGCAAGGAGACAGGCGGGGGGTGAGGGGAAGGCGACATGACAGACGTTTTGTGCGATCTGGGCTGAGGAATGTCGCTGGGCTTCTGCGGGTCCAAGCCGAGGAACGTCGCAGTCCCGGCTGCAGGACACGCCGACCGCCAGCGGGACGGCGGACAGGAAGCTCGAGAACTCCGGAGCTCCCCAGCCCCACTCCGACCGCGCCACCGCCCCGCCCAACACTACACATCCCGTCGTGCCGCGGGCGCTAAGGCCCCACGGTGGGGTCGCACACTAGCTGCCCACGGAGTCGCCTTCTCGGAAGCCCAGCCCGGCCTCTCCGCTGCCCCGATTTCGCTGGCAGCAACGCCTAAATCGCCGTCCGCGCCGCCTCTTCTCCGCACGGCGCCTCCCGCGCCGCGGGCGGCGGGCCGGGCTCCCTCCCCTGTGTGGCGTCTTGCCGTCAGGCACCCGCGGGGAGCCCCGCCATGGCGCCGGCAGGGCGTGGGCGGTGCG